>WMED01012306.1:0-12940 GCA_019650415.1 Pipa parva
GTTGTGGTGGATAGCAAAGTGTGGGAGGGTTAGGTTATATTTTGTATTTCATTTTTCTGATTATACATGTTGTATTTATATATTGTAAATAAAGGCATTCATTCTCACTATTCCCTTATGAAGTTTGTCTCTTTTCAATCCATGGGTTCTATCATTTTTATATTTTCTTTGGAAAGGTTCTCAACCAATACGTCATAGAATTTAATGTTGATAAATCATCCACAAGGTTAATGTATTTTAGAATTCATGGAGACTTAGGTCCCATCCAGTACCAGAAAATATTTTAGTTAGGGAAAATAATGAATGTAGAATGTTGGAATCAGGGCTGGGCCTAGGGGGTAGGCAGGGCAGGTGGCTTCTTAGGGCACAGCAGAAGGGGGGTGCTATCTTGGCATGCAGAAAGTATCCTGCACTGTTTCTGCTGTTTAAAAAATCATGTGTACTTGTGTACTACTAATCTTAAAGACAGAATTCTGTATGGTCAGAATATAGGAATGGCTTAAATATTGACAAACACAATCACTGGAAGTTAATACAGTAAAGGCAAATCCATTTTTAAAAAATCCTAACAAATCCCTAAAGATTTGCAGCTCTGGCAATTTCTACATTTAAACTGTTAATGAATTCAGCTTTTGGCACAAAGAATATTATAATAGTATCCTAACTGCCATCATATCATTCTATCACCAACTACTACATTGTTTAGAATTCCATTAATATTTCAATCTACATACATGGCTTTTCTACCAGCCACATTTCACCCCAAATTGCTTGGCTGCTTTGTCGAATTAAATCAATATTTGTCCCAGTTACACCTCTAAGTGAGGAACTACAATTCCAAGTTAAAATGCAAAGTACTCAGCTGCATTGAACAACAGCCCAGTTACTTTTCAAATTGCTTTATTGTCTAATAGTTTAAATACAGTACTTACTTTCAACAGCCCAGTTACCTTTGTCAGTTCCCAGCTGAATTGCCTAATAGTACTTACAATATAGAATTTTCCCAGTTGTAAGGTAACATAAAATTTCTTACAATGAAATGTATCTAGTAACCGAATAATAATGCCTCATCCTTAGTTGCCTATTTACAATATATTCAGGAAAGAATGTATAATGCAGGTAATAGTGTTGCCTTCAATATGCTGGTGTGAACTTGCCCACCTCAAGAAGACAATGACAAAAATGTGTCATTTAATTATTCAACTTGTTAAGCTTGTCTGAGATTAGTCTAAGACATTTAAGATAAATATGTCCTGCCTCTAGTTAACATCCAAATCATAAGGACCCTATTTTAACCTAGAATGTTTCAGATACTATTCTGTGCTCAAAAATATCTTTAGAACAGAAGTAATATTTATACAAAACAAATACAGTTAAATGAGTTAGCATTTATACATATTATATAGTTAATTTATAACTGCATGCACTTTGCTTTTAATTATGTAAAAGAAAGGCATGAAACCTGGCACAGATTTATAATGTTTTGACATGATCTGTGAATATATTCAATAAATAAAAAATGTTATCCATCTATCAACTAAATTTTGGTGAACAGTATAGACTTGAGCAGTCATCTGATCTGTTTAGTTTCTTTGCCAATTTTGTTTAGTATGAGAAAAAGCTGTGAAATATGGTGAAAAAGGGGCCATTAATAGAACAGAGGCAGAATATGATAAATTAAGAGAGCAGGTGTTAATTTTTCATTCTGACAGATTATCATCTGTCAAAGGCAGTGAGGATGCCTCTTGTACATAAAGCAAGGGAACCGTTTATTGTAACACAGGCTTATGTTTTTTCCCATGAATTAGTCAGTGGACAGCAAAGTTATAAAAAATTCATGGCAATCAATAATTTACATCCTAAAAGATAAATAATGAACTAAATCCTGTCATTAAATTGCCTCAGCATTTTTCTTAATCCCTAAGGTGATGAATCTGAATCTGCAGCAACATTTAGTAGAAACTGAATTTCTTTTGGCTGCTCTGACTAGTTTGTTAAGGATAGACTTACTGCAGGATGAGCATTGCCTTTGGCTTAATATTATCTTTTTTAAATATGGTATTACAAGCAGACTAATTATAATTAAAATAAAAACCTGACCTATTTGGAAAATGAATATACAATGTGAGATTGTTAAATTGATGCATTATTAAAAGTTTTGTAAAGGGGGGAGTTTTTCGAGTTACTGAAAAAACAGTTTTAAAATCCAGCGCAAGCCTATTTTTTTTTTTTAATTAATTTCTGAAATTAAAATACACCATTAATATTTAAAGAAACGACTGTGACAGCATTTCCATAACTTAATTTCCACCCTGTAAATAAGATCTGACAATGACATTTTTAAGTATGCAAGGAATAAGTCATCCAGTCCCCTCAAAAATCTTTCCTCAAATAATAATATCTCCTATTGTCTATGATGGCTCCATTATTAGCAATGTGATTGCTAGATTTCAGTTATGTATAGTTAATATAGGGGGAAAAAAATGTTTGGAGTCAAAATGTTTGAAGCAATTATTTAGAAGTGTGTAACACCAGGTAAAGTGCAAACACTTGTTATTTTTATTTTTTATGGTTTACTTCTTTGATAAATGCAGCAACATGTTTGATGTTATGACAGCACACAGTGATAGAAGTTGTATGTCCAAGAGTATTAAATCCATTAGATCAAAGGTGCTTTTGTGAAAAGTTCAGCCTTTAATCCCATACAGCACCTTTTTTTTTTAATTTCAGCTAGTCATTTAACTACAAATGTTATGACATACATAGTACAAAAAAAGTGTGATGTTTATCTCTCCACTTCCAGTTGCTTCAATATACTATATACTCGATAGATCTAAAATGGTAATGCATGTGTAGGGAGCAGGTTTATCAATTATTTTAACTGCTGCAGTTGCTCCCCCTGCGGTGTTACTTCCTGGATTGTGTAAATAGTGACATCATCAGGATATGGATGCTGGGACTGCATTTTAACCTGCCCCCAGAACAGGAAGAGAAGAGCGGGGACATGAAGGGAGAGCCCCCTGGTATGGAGGGACTAATTCCTGCTTGCTACAGTTCCCTGTACTGAACTACTGACTGGGCTTAAAGGAACAGTATGGCCAAAAAAAAAAAATTAATTATTTATGTTAATCACTAACTTTTATTAAATGCATTTTATTATCAATTTTAAAATTTAAATTCTTACCTGTAAAGAAGTGCTGTACAGCACTTCTGTGTTGTAGACTCCATCTTCATTCTCTGCCTGTGACTCTACAGCGTCCCAAGTCTCCAGATCCTTTCTAAGATGCACAGCCCTCTCCATCCACACTGATAATGAAGCCCAGCACCAGCATTTCCTATGTCACATGGAAGATCGTGCATGTCATCAAGGGAGGACGCATTGATCATGTGCATGCTCTCCCATTACTGTAGCAGCCCAAAGAGAAGAGGATGATCTCCTATGGCCTATTGAGTGGACATGAATGACTGTCCTTCAATTGAATAATATTATGGGCTAAGAAAGGATCTTGGACCCATCCTGGATTACAGTTCCTAAAGGGTTAGGGACCTGAAGATTCCATTTAATCAGGAAGAATATCATCAGCATATGGGGGAATAAAATTGTACGTAAGCTGTCAAAACCATTGATAACATATAGAAAAATGACTACATTTCAATGATAATGTAAAAATCTTATCAAGATGGTCCAGAATGGAAAATACATAAAGCAAATCAAATTGGAAAAGCCATTATTTATCCATCTTATAAATATGTTCCAATGTACTTCATATGCTGATTATATAGTACATGTGTATACAAGAGTATATTCATATTTCTTTAGTTTTCACACTTTTGGCATATTAATTTAATCATTTTTGCATGTTTGCCCTTTTTTCAGGCAATGCTGTATTATTTTTGATCTACTGCTGTTTAGCAAGATTCATTCAATTTTCAATATACTGAAATAGTAATTTTTGCATTTGTGATGTGATGTGACAGTAGAGTTGTTTTAGAGGTTTAGTTTTTCTTTTTTTCTCAGTCAATATGGAATTTTTTTCAAAGATTGAGTCTGATGAACATAATAACTGTCTTTTTTTATTCATTAGTTATATTATATTTAATATGAATTATGTATGAGCTGTAACTATAAACATTTACATAATATTGTGTTTTTACTATTCTGTAAGTCTCTAGAGTTGCATAAACCAATCACTAGTAGAGTTGAAATTAATTATAAAATAAATTCAAAAGGCTCAATGTCTTGAAAGTTCAAGGAATTCATCTTACATTTTAAATCAGGTTAATACAACTTTTACTGATAAAATCACCTCTTAAATCACAGGATATATTCAATTTTTGTCAAAGCTGGATTATTTGATAAGCTAATGAAGATAATAGATTTGATGAATAACTAAAAGTAATGGGTAAGATTTCCTCAGTATTTAATACCACTTTAATCTTTCCTGAAATTAGACTTAAGTCATTAAATAATTGCTACATAGAGGCTGATTGCTAATCGATGTGTTTAATTTGCTGCTGCTATTAATATGATATACTTGCTTCTAATAAAACTATTAATCAACCTCCTTTATACGTGCTGACTTGTCTGAGGAGATGCTGCTCATCCAGGAACTTTAGTTTTTGAACTATGTGAGCAAAATTAATTCAAAATGAATACTTTTGCTACATGATGGGCTAGGGCATTTATGAAATAAATAAAGAAAGAAAGAAAATAAATAAAAAGCTGTAGCATGTTAAATATACTGTATATATCGAATAATCATTACTAATTTTATTACACTCCACATTAAAATGTGTCTGCAAAATGAATTCCACTTTTAACAAGAAAACAACAAAGGTTTCAAAAGGAAGTAATAAAATAAATAGATTTGTTTATTCAGGCCCCTGTAACAAAACATTGTAACATAGTAGGTAAGATTAAATCAGTTCTATCAGGTTTATCCTTTGAAAGATAATTTTTGTCTGAATCTGAGTGAAATTTAAAAAAAACAAGAATACCCTTTGCAACTGGACTTTGCAGAGAATAAATTTCTTCCCAATCCAATTGTCGACTAGTTTCAAGATTAATTTTAAGGTAGCACCAAAGTGAAAAGCATAAAGGGTTTTGCTTAAAACTTGAACTAGCTTTTGCTGGGTTTTCCTGTTGTCAACAGAAATACATATAAAATAATGAGTAAGTCAACCAATCATTTCCACCAGGTTTAATCTTTGAAAGACCAAGGGGGTAATTCATCAAGCAACAAAGCGAACTACGATGCGTTCGGCTCACTTCGCTAATAGTAGTATGCGCATGCTGATGTCCTGTACGCGGACATCAGCATGCGCGTTAAAGGGATTCCCGTCTTGGTGAGGCAACTCTTTTGTTCTCGCCTAGACCTCTGAGAAAACTGAAAAAAGACACCCAAGAGTGAAAGGAGGAATTGGAGGTGAGTAGGTGAATTAGTGTAGTGAGGCACATAGGAATTAGAAAGAATTAGGGAGGAAAAGAAAGCATGGGGACAGATCAATGAAAGGAAGCAACAGCCTACTCTCTCTCCCTCTTAGCATGACAGTAATAGAGGGTTGTAATAAATGAGATGGTACAGTGGTAATAGGGCACTTGGAGTAGATGGTATTCATAGTTGCAGCAGGATGATGGAAAATGGCAAATGCTTGTTAGGTGGTAAGTAACATCTCATGGGGGAGATGCTAATATGCAATATGGGTATTATTTGGGCAAGGGCTGAATATTAGTGTGAATGGCTCCTATTACCTGCCTCAACCTTTCAGGCAATAGGGGGCAGTCAATAAACAGTGTTTGACTAAAATATGCAGGCAAGCATTTGAGATCTGATATGGTTATATATTCATTGTTAGAGATTGTTTTTCAATTAACTATGCTAATGCTGTATTAATAAAGCTGCGTCCAAATTTCAACCCATCTTGGAGTGTTGTGTATGATTATTTAAGGTTGGTTTTGGTATATGGTAATGTTGACATGGGACTAAGTATGCACACTATACCAGTCAACTATCTTTATGAATGCCTACTGACAAATGAGACTTGTGAATGAAAATGATCTTCCTAGAACATTTGTTGGTGAGCAGACTAGACTTTGGAACATACACCACTGGAATATAATTTACAATTGCCTTTTCTTGCTAGAAAGATGACCATCCCTTAACCAGAAACCTCAAGCGTGAAGAGAACAGTGACCATATTTTTCAGTAATAAATAATTGAAACATTTATCGGTCTAACTTATTTTATTTTTTTTTTGTTTAAAAAACCTTAGGTGCATAACTAGAAGGGACAAAACTATTAAGTGAGACTATACTACTGTGATTTGTAAAGCAAGAGAAAGGGTCACAAGCTGAATATTAGGAAAAACAGTCCTCCATTTAAGAGCAAGATAGAACTAAATCTTATTTTCAGAATTTAAGCATTTTTTTAACCTCTAATCCTCATTATATATTACATACTGGTTCAGGCACAAGTAAGCCCTATTTATTTTAATGATTATGCCCTTTTAATATGTGCACATGGCTTGTGCTGATAATAAAGCATGTTTTTGCTGCATGTTTAAGGAATACAGTACAGGAAAAGCTTAAGGATTATATTAACTTCTTATCACATAGTGATGATGTTTATAAAACGGTCAATAAAAATAAATACAGTTTTGAACACAGTTGGTATCAACCCCAGTCTTTGACAGAGTTAACAAAATATCAAACATAGAAGTAAAATGTCGACAAAGGGCAAAAAATCTCAGCCTAAAATATTTTAAGAATGTTTTTCTGCTAGTGTATTGTCAAAAAGCCCATCTGTTTGAAAAAAAATCTCCTTATATGCATGAACTCACATTTGATAAATAAAAATGACTTCATTGGCTTACTGGCATATATCAAACTGACATTTACGCAGCATCCAGAGAAATGTCACTTCATTTGAGCAATATCGTTTTATATATAAAGATACAAATGTATTGCTAATGAAAGAACATTTATGCTTCTATAATAAAGACACTGATAACATTTGACAAGTTGAAGTTAAGTAGCGAGTTAGCAATGAAATTGTACAATAGAAATGTTTGAAATTTACAAAACAGGACCTTTTTTTTGCATTATTAAGACAATTATTTGAGAAGTGTCAAAATACGGTTCCATATAAATAGCAAACACTAGTTATATTGGCAATATGTACATGTACTAATGAATGTCACCCTAGTCAATGAGAACACATTTCAGGGACTAGAAAAATGGACTTTATATAGATTCAGCCTAATCCATAATGGATGCTTCCTCCAACAGGCATCTGTTCGGCTGGCAGTTATCACTTGGGACAAAGATCCAAATATGGTATTGGAATGTGTGATTAGATTCTAGACATTTCTCCTTTCTCTGTTAACATTTATTCATGTTAAAACCTTCAACTGGAATATCCCATTAGGCACTTCCACAATATGGGGGTACTGGATAGCAATGCTGCACAGCAAAATCCTCAAAATCAGCTTGATAAAAACTATTAGTGAATTCATTAATGGGGTCATTTTTTTTAGAGAGGTTAAGTAACCCATAGCAATCAATCAACAGTATTTTTATTATTTTATTGTTACAAGGGAGCTGGAATACTGAAAGACAACCTCTAAATGGTTACTATGGGCAAATTAACCCCTGTTCCTGAAATTCTACATATATATTATGCATATATATCTTATCAGCTAAGGAGATATTTCAAGTCAGTGACTTAATTAACAGGCATGATAATTCTGAAAATTAGACTGCACAAAGGCCTTCAAACTTCTGATGTTTTTTGTGAGAATGATCAAGCCTTTAATTAAGTAACCTGGGTTAAGATTACAAAATGAACTGCTATAGAAGCAGTGAGAAAGAATGATTCGGAAAGAATGTGTCTATACATTGAAAAGGAATTCAAATAAGTAAAATATACTGCCAAAAGCATTTATTTAGCAGCGACAAATGGACAGACAAATAACTGCTGGTGACTAAACTGTTCCTTTAGCAATCATCAAAGAACCATCCATTTGCAGCAATTACAGCTTTGCAGACATTTGCCAAACTGCCCGTATTTTGAAACAGTAGGCACACACAACAGCTATTATCATACACTGTCTCACTGAGGCACTGAGTTTTCAGTCAACTGTAGATTTATCATTATTATTTTACCATTGGACCAATTTGTACACAAAGTCTCTGTCAAACAGATAGAGATAATTTGCTCTCTTATTTAGTTTTTCATTTGTCAACTTGTCTGACAAAGTGGCCTCACTGCTTTGTAAGGCTTGCCTTTTGTTGTCTGGTTAGCCATTAAAAAATATCATTTTGCGATACTTTTCTCTGTTTTTCACACAATATTTACTGAAGGGCAAAATGTATGTTTTCTAGTTTTATATAACTTTTAGCAATTGTTTTTTTTTTTAACAATTTACAAAAAATTGAAAGAGATGGAGCGCTTTGTTTTTTTGATGCTCTACAATACAATTTTAATGCAATTCTACAATATGTAGCTCACAATTGTCCCATGGCAAATAATGGTTTATAGCAGATCAGGATAGGCAAATAGTTTTTAGTTAAATGAAACTGGAAACAATAATGTCAGGCAGCAAATACAGCAACATTATACACTGATTATTTACTTAGATTGTAAGCTCTATGGGGCAGGGACCTCCATCCTCTTGTGTCAATCACAACCTGGCAGTTAAAATGATTTTACGCTTGTAAGTTACTCACTTGTAAGGTGTAATGCACTTTTCCCATGTCTGTCTTATATTTGTGTCTCTGAATTGTACTGCGCTGCGTAGATTTGTGGAGCTTTATAAATAAAATGATACATACACACATTAGTTCCCTGTAGCTAGTTGTATCATATTTTTTTTGTTTATTTGTTTAGTTTCCAGCAGTTAGTTATATAACTAGTTGTCAGTTGCCTTGTTCAAATATCACCTGTGGCCAAACAATGAACTATTAGCCCACTATCCCATGTTTACTTCCTGTCCTGTGAGGTGACTTTTTTATTTCCCTTGAGGATTGTAACTGATGTTCTTCTCAACAGTATCAATAATTCTTCAAAGATATATTTTCCATGTCTATGTACAATAGTCAATTTTAATGTACATAAATAATACTTGGGGCAAAATGTAATAAAGTCAAAAAGTACGCTCTCGGTCTTTCCAAGTTTATCACTCAAGATCTTAAATTGTTCTTGCGAGAATTATCGCACAAGTTTTTCATTCTCGATTTTTCGATAGTATGGCTACCTTTCTATTGATTCATATTGAAAAAAACTCACGCGATAATCTCACAAGAACAATGCGAGATCTCACGTAATAATCTTGGAAAGGCCAAGAGAATTCTTTCCGACTTTATTACATTTCGCCCTTGGTTTAAAAATGCATCTAAACATGGTACCAAAAGCATTATTGAATTCACTGTAAAAAACAAAAAAAAAAAGAGGCAAAAATGGAAGAAATATTAAAATGGTTTGAAATTTGCTTAAATCTTTTTTTTCCATGGAAACTTTTTTATTTTTTTATGTATTTTGCTCCTCAGTAAATATATATCATTTAGTTTTTACTGCCTACTCAGCTTCACATATTTTTATTCATTGGCATCTTTCTCCTTGAGATTGACTTCTCTGTGAGCAGAAGACTTTTTTTTGTTAGGTTTCCTACATCCTACAATGGCTGTCAGCATCTTTGTTCAAGTAGATATTGGTATTTTTTGCATTGTCTGCTCTTGCCATTAAAAGTTCAGCTTAATTTGAAAAGAACAAGGCACTTCAGTTTTGCTTTGCATTTGGAAATAAAGCAGGATATTCACTGAACTGAACTCCATTAAATTCACACTTTAGTTTAGATCCAAACCCACAAAAGATAGAAAATTGATCAGATAACAATGCAAGCTTTCCTGCCTTGTAAATCAATACATTTTGGGCTTCAAATAGTGCTGTATAATATTCATTATATAACTATTTCTTTTTCTTTTCCTCAAAGGATTTTAGTTACAAATACAGTTACATTTTTGGTTTTGCTATCTATTACAAAACCAATGCAAACTTGAACCTATTTAGTAAGTTTTTCATAGTAGGTCATTAACTTGTGTTGTGATAACTTGCAAGTGTGGTTGTATGTTCAAGGTGAATTCTAATATAATTATTGAAGTGGAATATATGTGATGTCAGTGAACAGGTCACATTGCTTTGAATATTATAAATTATATCATCACTGACATCATTAATTATGCTATCCATCATGTTTTTTTTTTTAAATGCCTTGGGAAAATAATTGGGGTGGAGGTTGGTGTGGAGGTAGGGGTGTTTGAAAACAATTCTGCATAATTATTATCCTAGCAGATTCCAGCAACTTTGGCACATTGTATCTAGTTGCTCTCTCACTATTAATCTCTAATCATCTTTGGACAAAATAGAAAGTCATAGGGATCAGATATAGTCACATTTTTACATTCTAATAAGATCTGATGTTAAACTACTATTAAAAATGATCTAACTGACTTTGTGTCTGAGGTCAGTGGTGAAAGAAGGGAAGGAGTTAATTCTTTATTCCTTCCTTTTCCAATAGGCTTTCACCAGAGAGGTTTTATGGGCAAGAGCTGGTGCCTCATCACCAACATAGTTTGGTTCCTGAAAGTGTTTGTACCTTAAGTTTACCTGAGATAAACTTGATTTGACATACTAGTTTCCTGATTTAGGCCTGCCTCTGAACTTATAGAATTTCTGTTCCCTGCCTGTACCGTGCTCTGGTTATTTTTTACTGCTTATCCAGTTAATGGTTTCTGGCCTGTCTCCAACATCGCTTTGTACTCCCCTAAGCCTGGCAGCTACCTCCAATCTCAGCTGCTTCCAATCAGTATGGGCTTGTCAGCATGTCTAGCGCTACTCTGTATTGAGCGCTGGTGTCTTCCTCTCAGTTTGCGCTTGTCAGCTATTCTGTGCTGAGCACTCATGTCAGCATCTCTGTTGTTTCGCTGGGTCTGCCAGCAGTGTCATAGGGGGATTCCCCCACAATCTGCCGTAGGTTTCAGAGTATCCCTCTGAGTCAGTCAGTACTAGTTTGGTTTAATTCTAGTTGATCCTGCAGAGTCTCATGAGGGGTTTATTCACTAAAGTCCAAATTGTTGCGTATAGGTGTTAATTCACCAGCTTAAGACAGTCACAACAAACTGTTATTGTCGCATACGCCTTTATAATGAGAATATTGTCGCAGTTGCATCTTTATTATGGGAAAATTGTCGCAACAATAACTTTAAAAATTGTTGTGACTTTACAATGGGGAAATTGTCGCAGATTTGCTAAGGGAAATAGGATCTATGAAGAAAGTGCAGAAATTTTGCACCACATATGCTTTACCTCAATAAAACATAAAATGATAGTAAAAAGGACCAAAAGATCTCCAACAGAATTGTGTAGAAAATTGTGTCGAAAAATAGATACAATGTGAAACACCAACACTTCGTGTAATCACTCAGGTGTACCAAAATGCTCACCAGATGTCTTAATGAAAATTCACATAACAAAACCAACCAAACTTCAAATCCTCCAAATACGATGCCCAATCCTCCAAACGTGGTCCAATCCCTCAGGAAATATAATCGCCCAACACAAGAGCAAGATAGAGCAGGAATCCAGTGAAAAATGTATTTATTGGTTTCCAAATGAAAAAAATGAAAGGATTTTTTAAAAGTTCATTAAAATTTTGTATATAAAAAACATATTCCTATACAACAAATGGTGAGAAACAATTAATCCCTCTCTAGGAATCACATCCAGGGGTATGATATCAATAATGAATGTTCCTGGCTCATGATAGAAAATACCCAAATATGCACAAAAACCCCACAGACTTGCATCAGCAGTGTCTCACCCAATCATGTATCTGAATAAAGTTGTATAAGGAAATGCTGACAGGTACTATGGAAGCATACAGATATGATATGTGATTAAAAATCAGATAATATAAAAATAATCGGTATGCAGTACCTATCTGCTGTATTCTGCGTAGCTCTCAATGTGTTTCGCCCACTCTATGCAAGTGTGTGCGGCTTCTTCAGGAGATAATGTCAGCATCTCTGTTGTTTCGCTGGGTCTGCCAGCAGTGTCATAGGGGGATTCCCCCACAATCTGCCGTAGGTTTCAGAGTATCCCTCTGAGTCAGTCAGTGCTAGTTTGGTTTAATTCTAGTTGATCCTGCAGAGTCTCATGAGGGGTTTATTCACTAAAGTCCAAATTGTTGCATATAGGTGTGAATTCACCAGCTTAAGACAGTCACAACAGACTGTTATTGTCGCATATGCCTTTATAATGAGAATATTGTCGCAGTTGCGTCTTTATTATGGGAAAATTGTCGCAACAATAACTTTAAAAATTGTTGTGACTTTACAATGGGGAAATTGTCGCAGATTTGCTAAGGGAATCCACTGTTTGCGAATTCAACAGTCGAATTCTCACTTTAGTGAATAACCCCCTGGTTGCCATTGGGATCCATTTTGTTGTACAACTCCCAGCAGCCCTAGGCTTGGTTCACATTGGCATATTATGTGAAGTTCCTTTGAACTTACCTCGGTGTTTACATCACTTCCTGTGTGGTCACATTTTGGGCACAGCGTATAATACGCCAACCAAAATGCGACACACAGCATTCTGGTCCTACTGTATACTTATCATACGCTAGTGTATCCAGAACTAGGTAGGTAGCATCAGCTGGTATTGAGCTATATTTTTTTTTTTCACACTAGCATATAATGTGCTGCGCATATTACGCTAGTGTGAACCTAGCATTAGCCATTTGCCTTTATTGACTATATGTTACCCAGTAACTATGCTTAAGTCTCTCTTATCCACCCTGGGTGTTCAGAAAACTCCTGCACAGGCTTATATATATATATATATATATATATATATATATATATATATATATATATATATAT
>WMED01012307.1:0-14870 GCA_019650415.1 Pipa parva
TGGCTGAGAGAGGGAAGCAGCTTCAGTAACAAACTGGTGCTAAATTGTGAAGGATGGAAAAAAAATAAATAATTTATATGACAGCTTTTATTTAACAGTGCCAAACAGACAGCAAATACAGTAACTGTTGGTGCCTAAACTGTTCCTTTAAGTTTTGAGAATGAAGTTGTTTTTGAGAGAATGCCAAATGCAATCTAAAAAAAGAAAAAAACAGAATGAGGCAATATATATAACTTTTTATTAATTGTGTTGTTGAGGATGATAAGTTTTGAAATTGCTCATGTTGCAATAGTAGTAAAGTCAGTGATCATTGAGTACTATAGGGGAAAAGTGGTATAAAATTGTAGCCTTTAAATATGAAAACTGGTTTTCTTGCATTTAACCTGCGACACTGGGACATTCTCCTTTATTGGTGATTTCTGTGTAGCGGCTGTTGGTTTGATTTTAAGTATTTCTAGCAATTATTATGATTTAAATGACACTGATTTCTCGAACTCCAATCATTTAATCTGACTGTTGGATTCAATATGATGTTTCTATCACTATGATTTGTGTTTTCAAAGAAATTAGTCTATATCCCGCTCCACAGTTTAAACAATATTCTACTTTTTTTGTTTTGTTTGGTCACTCTCCACATAAATAAATGAATTCCCCAAATCCAGGACCCAAGCTGAAATGAAAAAAAAGTGTATTCTAATGCATTTTAACAGGTACTGTCGCAGACATAACACTATAGACTAAAAAAATAAGTCTGGAAGGACTATGGTACTCTACATTTGGTACTCTACATCAACATAGGTGATACCATATGGGCACAGTCATTACAAGACAAATGGGTATACATACTTTGTGTATTTGCATCTAGGAAATTCACAATCTCTAACATATTTCCTTGTTTCTGCCATACCAAGACTTCATATTAATTTTTATTTATTAAAAAATTTCTTATTAATATTATTAATTCTTATTAATATTTATACAGTCTCACTGAGGTTTTATTATTATTTTTAATGTGTTTCTTTTTCACAGAGACAAATACAGAGAAAAAAGTGATCATTGTCACTGGTGCTTCTGGTGTTGACAAATCCTGTATGTGTAATGTTTAGTAAAACAGTGTTGGATAAAATTATTTTCCAGTCATTAGATTCTAAGGAACTGAAAGTCACTATTTGAATGGTATGAAAGAATACATTTCTTGGCACTTCTATAATGCTTAAAGTGACAGTAAATCTACATTTCAAATCTTTTAATAATGTCTATAAATGAATGTACCATACATTTTATGGAGGTTATTAGAAAGGAATATATTTTAGATAAAATTTTTAGTATATGCGTATGTTTACAGTCCTGCCTTCCTGTCAGTAATTATTTTTTTTAACAATGCAACCTACTTATTTTTTAGTCTCATTTACCCTAAAATGGACTGGTACCAGGAAATGGCAGACTGCAGTCCACTGTGAAGAAAATGGAAATGCAAAGTAAAATATCTCAGGTTGTGTATATTTAGAGAAAATGGTATATATTGGTCTGAATGTGATCAACAATAACTGTGCCGCTTGTGTTAGACCAGAAGAATTCCCTGAAGGTGGCAAATGCATAAAAGGGTGTGTGAAACAGATAAAGGGTCAGTCCAGCACAGGCTGAAGTTTGCTTTAAGACTGGGTATTCACCAGATTTTAGCACATTGTCACTCAAATTTCAAATATCATCAAAAAAAAAACACTTAAATGGACAGCAGGAAACCTTTTATTAACAAACAAGACCGCAATAATATACAATCTCGCTGTCAGGTGTAGCCTAACCTGAATCCTGTTTAGTCCATGTGCCTTAAATGTATCATGATAGTGTATGTCTCTTTATTTAAAGGCTGTCTTTATAATTGAGATAATTTACATTTCAGTAGCGACATTAATCTTCTATTCATTTCCATATTTTAGAATACCTTTATTTTTTATCAAATAGAAAGCATAAGCGCTTCATTATATGTTTAACAATACATCTTTCTTTTACCATTAATGAGAAAATATGAACCATGGCAGTCTTTATTAATATGATGCACACTGATCCTTACATCCTCATCCATTAGGTTGGAAATGGGGGGGGGGGAAGGAATTAGATTTATTGAAAACAAGTATGGTATATCTGAAAGTCAATAGCGATTACTGAAATGTGCTGATTCCATTGACAAATATGCTGAGGCATGCTATGAAACCTCATGATTACTGTAAATAGAAGACCTCTAACACAATATAAAATCCCCTTTAAGTTGTTTTGTAATGCTAAATATACAAATTTCAGTACTTGTGGATGTTACATTTTGATGGTGTGGATAATTTGTGTTAATTGCATCATAAATTTAAAATACACAGAAAGATGGTAAAGAGGCTTTTAGGTGAAGAAACTTTTTATTGCATAAAATGTGTGGTGACAGATGCCTGAGAAAACCATAATTTTATTATATTACTTCTAGAAACCCATCTGATCAAAGGGCGCTTCTGTGAAATGGAAAACAGTAAAATTAGATTTAAAATTTTACCTTAATTGTAAACTATGAAAATATTCATTGATAGCTAGCTTTTAGGAAAGTATGGTCCCTTGAATGCAATCTGCTAGAGGGGGGGGGACCTAATAACCAGGTATAAATATATCAATGACATATTAATGGTCAATACAATGATATCTGGCATGATCTAATTATATCAAGGTTTGTAAGTATAACAGACTATGTAACTTTAATATATCAAGAGTTCAAAAAAGGGTGTGGATGCCTTTCTTGAGTATAGGAATATTACAAGTTATGGGTACTAGATTACTGAAAGTGGGGTCTTGATCCAGAGAAATATTCCTATTGCCAAATTTTGGAGTTAGGAAGGATTTTTTCTCTAAGATGAGCATAATTGGCTTTTGCCTTGTGGGTTTTTTTTATCTTCTTCTGGATCAACATTACAGGATAAAAGGATAATGTTACTAAGCTACTTAGTACATGTCTGTGTTTATAGTCCTGAAAAGAAAACCGATATTGTGGCTTCTACAACATTGCAGGATAATAGGCTGAAATGAATGGAATTGTCCTTTTTTTTTGTGTGTGGAAACTATGATAGAAAATCTTCATTATTTTAAAGGTTCCTCAAAAGTTCATGTGGATTGGGAAAAAAGTGTGAGCTCTCTCAAGTGTTCTCCCCTAATAGTATAATACAGTGAACTCCAAATAGTTAAAATACCAATGTGAACTACTCTCAATTAGCCAAAGATATATTAATATAAAAAAATATATAAAATCTATTTATTTATCATTATGATTCTCATTCTTCTCTACCTAAAATGTATTTCTATAATTATCTCAACGCAATAAAACATCACAAAATATCCTACTAAAATTATTCAAGGGTATTTTATATTATTCATATGAATATATGGCTATAAAATAATTACATTTTTGTTTCAAGACTTTATGGAATGGACCTTTTTTTGCATTTTGCTTATTGGTGCCACCAGAGGGAGATGTTTATGATCCTGTATAAAATGGGTATCAGGTACTGTTAGTGCTTTAAAAGGGGTTTACACCTTAAATATCTGCTGCTATTTGGTACTTTTATTAAACACACCATATCATATAATGGATTACTTTCTTAAGAAAACATTTTGTAGTTTTATCTTTCTTATTATTTTTTGTATTAGTCGTTTTTCATAATGGCCTTTGCTTCCCCGCCTGGATTGTGTTTTTGAAGCCATTACTACTCTGTCTAATATGTGTTGATAAATTAATTATTTTGAAACAAAATAAGGGAAAATATTCCCTACACAGAAGGAGAATCATTATTGAACTTCTTAAACTTCCATTAGTGTTGTTCAAACTTTAAAATCTGAGCAAGAATTAAATTAGAATTCGCATTCCTCTGTCCTTGCAGAATATATCAAGGTATCTAGAATCCTACATTGACTGAGAAGCAGACAAAGCCCATTATTCGCAAGGAAGATAAAACTTTTATCAGCAAATGGCAAGCAAACCTGAATAAATGCTCTATTGACTTAATGTTGTTAACCATTCAAAGGACCCAAGCCACTTTGAAACAGAAACAAGAGGAAACTAAAGAAGTAACTGCTGTACTGCAGATTAACATCCTAGCACAAACATCTGGGAACTCACTGCAACCTATCCTACATCATTTGCATCAGGATCTGCTGCAGAAAAAATTGAGGACAACCTACAATTGAGCACTTACTAATCTGTTTTAAATATAGAACTACATTTTTTGAAAATGGTTTGTAAAAATATTCCAGCCATATGATAGCCTTCTTTTTGTGTACCATCTTGGGCTAACATTTTATGTACAAATTGTAAATAAGTATTTTTCAACAGAATCCAACATTCAGACCACATGTTGTACCATACAGTACGTATTTCTTTTATATTTTTATTGGATTGTTCTGAAAAAAAATTTAAAACAGATGGAAACTTTCATAAACAAAGAACATGAGACATAAATTTGTATTGTATTACAGTCCTAATTAGGTTGGATTTACAAACATTGAGATCCATTTGTCTGAGTAAATACAAACCATTCCTTATTAAAAAATGATTGCTATGTGTAAAATATGGCATTTTTATCCATCCCCTTGATGTAAAGCTTAGGTCAACAGAATAACAACTAATCTGAATAAGTATGAGGTTATATCTTAAGAATTGATATTTAACTTTAAGAAGAATTCTATTTAGGTTATTTATTAAAGCCAAAAACTGTTGATAGTACCTAGTTTCTTTATTCCTCACAGCAAGCACCATTTGGAAAGCCCTGGCATTAAAGCCCATACCAGAGGAAGTGTTTTGTTTTTGGAAAGCCTGAGGAATCAACGCCTGATATCAAAGAGAGTGAGGATATTAATGCTAAAGTAGACGTACAGGAGTTGTAATTTTTTTTATTATTTAGGTGAGCAAAATATAGTACTCTGCACATGCCATTTTGTCACAGAGGTCATTTTATGTCTTTTTCTTCAAGGCCTTGTATAGAATCTTTCAAATGTTCATCAAACGAGTGCATTTAATTGGATAAGAATTCGGAGTTTGTATCTTTAGCATAATTCAAATGTTTTTATATGTCACAATTGAACATATTTGACTAATGATGTATCATTGGATTTTTAAAAATAAAATAATTAAATTTCTAATAAAAAAAAAAAAAGTGTATTTAATTGTTTAATGATCTTTTGTAGCAGCATGGCCATATATTAAAAGGAGTGCCTAGAATTGGTGCGAGAGAAATATTATAAAGGTGTGTGTTTTTGTTCACAAGCACCCCTCATGTGGAATTCTCTACCAAGGGCAGTGATAATGAATGGCTATTTGGTCAGAATTAACAATGGATGACCTCTTAGCAAGAAATAAGTCAACTTATAAATAGCCAATTAGCAATAAATAGTTCGATTACTAGTCGTAGCTTTTTTTGGTTTGATGTGACACTTTTTTTAATCTGAATACACTGTTCCTTATATTAAAAAAAAAAATGAAAGCAGGTTTTAGCCTGCATATATGATGCAGTAAATATAACAAGAAAGTAATGTTTCTTAGTTTAACCAGAATAAAATATGGGCTTGGTTATAATAGTAGCGCATGCTATGATATTGTTTAAACCCAAAGTTCACCAAGGTTGCTGGGAGGTATTTTCCATTGTGTAGCATGCTGATAACACTAGGAAATGCTTAGAGTTATCCACCTTCTCTAGCTGGTGTTCCAAGAGCTTAATTGGGGGCGGGGTGGTAACCTTACTCAGGATGGCATTTTTAGAGCTGTTGTACAGGGTAACCATATCAGATGGCTGAATGTGCTTGCAGGAGAACTTAATAAGCCTCCAGTGTGTTATAATAAATCACCTGTCCCCTATAAGGAAAGTTAGTACTAATGAGAGGGAAGCCAGTACAAAGTGCTCTGTCTCCATCATGTAGTCTGGTGTCTACCCAGAACTGCTTGTCCACATGACAGTTGGATGGTGGGAATGATTGCACCTCTATTACATTTCAGGATGGTTTTTTTCCCCTGTAGAGTTTTGGAGTTGCATTCTTAAATAAAAATAGCATGGGTGCTGATAAAGTGGTTCTACTACTTCCGTTATGTTTTCCTGGAGCCTTGATTCCCAGGGGGACATCTAAGACTATTAGTGATTTTCTTGGCAAATATTTATGGTCATATTTGACTGTCCTGGCAAGACTCCTTCAAGTTCTTCTAGTATGTCATGTTAGGGACAGATCTCTTTGAAGTATCTTCACTGGCACCAACCCCTTGAGTGCTTCAGGATTTCTGGGAAGATTCCTCCATATAGGGAGACACTTGTTGTGAAATTTCAGCTCCTTAAGCAGGAGGAGGAAGAAAAGAATGTTGTGTAGTGATGGCAATCTCTGCTGTTGCTGAGTTCAGAGGCTGGATTACTTGGTACAACAGAAACCTTTTCTAACATCTTTGAGGGATGCATCCACTAAAAGTGCCATAATATAAATGATGTTTGGTGGTCTTGCAGATGAGAGAAACAGCTTGACAGTTATTAAAGTAGAACTATTGTTTTAAAAACCCTAGCTGATCATTTTCAGCGGCAGAACTCAGTTGGTAAGATTTGGCAAAATTTGGGAGGAGGGTGGGTACTATGTGACGATCGATGTCCCACACATAGGCAGGAAGTAACCTGCTGCAGTGGAGGTATTCATATCATGATCCTGCGTTGTGAATTGTGAGATGAAAGTTGAAAACAATAGTTCTCCTTTAAGCTTAGGATAAAAATATTACGAAAAGAAAGAGGTTTATTATTTTATTTGGTTTTGTGACATCACAGTATCTTTATCCTTACCTGTAGGCAAGCTACTGTTGGACTCATTGACTTGCACTATATTGATAATTCTCAATTGTCAGCTGTCCTCCTAATCTTTTCCCTAAATTTTACCCCAGCACAAGAGAAGTAAACTTCCCAATATTCTCAACTATATTTTCCTTCTGACCTAAAACTGGACAGTGAATCAGAGAGTGGGGGGAAGGCAGCAGGCCCATACCTTTACAGTGGTCGCTGTGACAGCTTTTTCCTCTTCCCCTTTACTCTCTCCTGATAATGCAACAGTGGCTGACAATGAATGATAGGTCCCTGCTGGATATGTTTCATGGATCAGTTCTGAAGTAGAGGGGGAAGTAAATTGCAAGCATGACTTCAGATATTCTTTACCAATGCAGGTTGTAAAAAGCAATTTGACTATTGTAAGTTTTTTTTTTTCTTTTCACTATTTTCTGGAAATTGCTTCCATTTTTTTTTTTTTTTTGGCCTAATTATAAGGACCCTAGCATCCACCACTGCCACTTGTACCATATTAAATGGAATGAAACTGAAATCCCTGCCAGACATCCTTTTCTAGTAGAATATACTGTAAAGTGAGAAGTTTGTTACAATTTCATCTTTAGTTTTGTTCACGGTTGGTTCGGATTTGTCTATTTTGTCTTTCCCAGATCAGCAGTTGGATTTAATCAGATTATTATGAATCAGAACAAGTGCTGCACCCTGTGTGACAATGTGGGCACGTGTGCAGAGACCATCACTCGTAATGTAACAAATATTTCATGACTTCACTGACCTTACACTAGAAAGGTTTAGCAGAGGCCCAACTGCTGAATGCCGCCCTCAGGAGAGATTGTTCCATGTGCGCCCCACGAGTTGCCCACCCCAAAGGCTAGCCCTGATTTGAAGGCTCATTTTTATTATATAGTGCTGCTATTTTTAAGTTAACACTGTTCAAATTATTTTTCCAGCAGTATTGAGATCATGCCTTTCCTCTGCAGGTTTCATGCCTGGGGCACAAAAACTATTTCTCCAAGGTAACGGTACCCATCAGACAAATCAAATTTCCCTCAGGTCGTTCTCTCTCTCGCTATTGGAAAAGTTACATTTTTTTTATATTGTAGCTTGATGGATAGTTTTATATAGAATCAGAGAAGATTGGCAGGATTTTTTTTTTCCTGCCAATCATAGATTGACACAAGAACATAAAGCATGTATAGTGTCTGTGTTAGTGGTGTCTGTGGTGTTAGTGTCTGTATAGTGGTGTTAAAGATGAAATATAATTCTCCTTAAATACTGGCCATAACATTTGGCAAACTCAGATACCTGGCCAGTGGGGTGAAATTTATTAAAGAAACACTTGTGAATGAAGCACAAAACGCACTAATACTGCATTAAAAATAAATGTTTATAGAACAGACGAGCCCAAACAACCAATAGATCAAACATCACTGATGGATGGTGAAGAAACATTGAAAATACTTCTAACAACCAAATAGTGCCAGTGAATCCTTAAACAGATCTAATATCTGCTTACCAGAAATAAAAAAATAAAAAAAATAAAAAATAAAAAAAAAAAAATATGCAAAGGCTTTGTACAAATTCCTCTAGGTAATACTTCAAGAGATTCAAATCCATATAAAGCAGATCATCGGACATCAGCGAGCGCATATCAGTCAGTGTGAAGTGAGGCAAGGACTCCACACCTCACTTCACACTATCGTGAATTCCCCCCTCAGAGTCCAAATCAGATTTTTTTCTTATTGTGACATGCGACATCAACTCCAGAAATCAACACAACAGTTAATTCTATGCCCTGGTACTTATACAGTATATGTACTGGTGTCCTTGAGTATGTTTGTCTTGGAGAGTCCTTAGATAAAATAACTTGAGTTATCAAAAGATGAATGATGGCAATATATAAAATGTACCTTTAAATTACCGTATTTTCCGGACTATAAGGCGCACTTAAAATGCTGAGATTTTCTCAGCAATACTAAGTGCGCCTTATAACCCGGTGCGCCTAATCTATGGACTGACCTCAGGGCATGGCAGGCATCGGCAGACTTCGAGCAGGCAATTAAGTGCAGTGAATATTCATGAACCGGATATCGTCATGCGCTGCGCCTTATAACCCAGTGCGCCTTATGTATGGATGAAGCCCTGATGGAAGCCCCCTGAAGGTAAGTGCGGCTTATGTTCCGGTGCGCCTTATAGCCCGGAAAATATGGTACTCATGTAATAAATATATTAAAGCAAGATAAACTCCAACCATATATTTCTTAGGCTTTATGTTGTAAGGAACTTTCCTTCAATGACATTTGGTTATTCACTATTGAATGGTTGCTACTGAGTCATATTATATTGCTACCTGTTCAGTCATCAAGCATAATGCAGGATTTATAGTATTTTTATATTTACTTTATCAGTTGAACTTCCACAAATTTCAAGATATATAAATGCCTTATAAATACATTAAAAATGCACCATCTTCTAAATCATGGCAAGATCATTTATTATTAATATAATTTTGTTTCTTTATCATAGCCAAATCATAACCAGTTATGCTACATTTTGGAATATTATTAAATATACTGAATATACCTTAAAGGTTATGAAAAGTTTGGATAAAACATTATTTATTTCTAATGTGTATACATATAGAAAGCCAACTTAAACATTAAAATGAAAAAAAAATGATTTTGGGATCAGTAGTACCACTAGCTGTTCTGTGTACAGACTCTTCCTGTGCAGTGCCAATAAGCCCTGCCCCCAAGGGACATCACTCACTATACAGAGACTTTCCTGTAAGGAAAACCCCTACCCCTCTCCTTAGCTCAGGAGTCGGCAAACTTAACTATCAAAAGAACCATTTTTCCCCCTCTTCCACTAAAGAAAAGTAATCTGGAGCCACAAAACATAACAGCTTAGAAACTTTTAAAGGTTTTAATCTTTTTTTTTTTTTTTTTTTTTTTAATTTTTACCTGTTACAACATCAGAATACAACAAACAGAAGAAAATAATAAAAATAAAATATATAAATCAAAATTATATTGATAAATAACCTTTATTTTTTTTTCTTTTGTCAATCAAGGCAGAAGGGAGCCACAACAAGGAGGCTGAAGAGCCACATGTGGCTCGCTTACTCCTGTCTTGGCAAAAAAGCCTGTTCCTGACACTTGAGCATGCGCAGATAAGAGCTGTCCGACCACCTGTGCGGTCAGCTGTGGATAGAGAAATCAGGGAGAGGAGCAGGTGTGGCTAAATGCTTGCTCTTCCCATACAAGGAAGTTGTTCAGAAGGAGAGAGAGTAGCTACAAGGGGATATTGAGCTCTGCTGAATTAAATGATGAGTCAGGAGTTTCTTAATCATTATATTGCTAGACAATAGGTAAATAGAGCTTTCTTTATAGCCAGGGTTTACTTAATCTTTTAAAGATTGTTTTCATTTATCACAAATGTCATACAAACACATTTTTCCACATGTAAACAAAACCTAAGAATATATGCAATAATAAAACTATGGTACTAAGTGAAAATAATGTTTAGTGAAAAAATTAAATATCACAATGTTTAAGATTTTTGTGGACCAGGTTTAAAAATCCCCAAACCTCCGTACAATTTAAATTTTAATCATCTCCATTTAACAATAATTACCTCTTCACAACCCATTTTAGGTAATATCTGTGCTTCCTATATAACTATGGAAACTAATATCTTAAAATTCTCAGTTTCTTCATAATCATTACATCGTGTGCCAGCTGGCAAATAAGGGTTTACTTAGCTATGATAATATACAAGAGATTATAAAGGTTATTCATCAAAGTTTGAATTTTCCAGGCATATCAATTTTGCACCTGTCTCCATTCGCTCTGACAGACGAGAATGCGCTATTTCTTCTTTACTAAACAGATTTCCTTAACAAAGAAGTGAAAGCCTACGGACGATCTTAAAAGCTTTATCAGGCATAGTCTGTCAAACTGTAGCTGTGTGTAGTAATGTGAATTTACCGAAGTGACCACTTGTCACATTTTGATTACCACTGTTGTTGCTGTATTAAAGTTGCCTACATTACAAGTGATTTTTACAGTCCTTTCTATACCTGTTCCTAATTCATGTTGTCGCTTGATTGCTATATTTTCAGCTTTGAGCTGGTGAAGTCTATCAATACATTTGTGGCAGTACACCTTGCCGAATTTGCCAATTCAATGCCCGTCTCGGCGAGGCAACTCATTTGGTCTCGTCGAGAAGGGAATCCCTTTAATGCGCATGCTGATGTCCGCGCACAGGACATCAGCATGCGCATACTACCTTTTGCGAAGTGAGCTGAACGCATCGTAGCTCATGAATTATCCCCCCATTGGTTGAAGCACATACAAAGTCATGCGAAGCAGTGCCTCTGTCTGCAATCGTTGAAAGATGCAGAATCCAATATCCACTCTCCACATCATGAAGTTTGATGAATACACAGATGGGGGTTATTCACTAAAGTCCAAACTGTTGCGTATAGGTGTGAATTCGCCAGATAAAGACAGTCTTTATTGCTAAAGACTGCTATTGTCGCAGTCACGTCTTTATAATGAGAATATTGTCGCAGTTGCAACGTTATTACTGGAAAATTGTCTCAATCTTAACTTAAAAATTGTTGCAACTTTACAATGGGGAAATTGTCGCAGATTCGCTAGGGGAATCCGCTGTTGGAGAATTCGACAGTCGAATTTGCGCCTTAGTGAATAACCCCCAGAGTTGGGGAAGTGACAAGTGGTTGCAAATTCACCTATCTACTCTACTTGACTAGACACACTTTGATGAAGAATCCCCTGTATCTTCTTTAGCACCTGTACTTGTGACACATGCTGATACTTCACAACATTCCTTTCTCCTAACTGCCTCTACATCACTGCAGCTATGTCTGTATCTCCATTGAATAAATACCTGAATGGGTAACTCTGCAGCATATCATTTTAAATGAAACATAGGAAAAAAATGAATACCAACTGGGTCTTCTGTTTGCTATTAATACCTTTGTGTGATTCTGAACAAGCTACAGTATAATACTACAACCTTAAACTAAAGTATTACAGCGACAGAAATACACAAGTGAGAGCTGAACCTAGAAAATAAATAAAAACCGTTTTTTTTTTTTTTGTTTGTTTTTTAGCAACAATTGTTATTAAACGAGAACTAAAGCTGTAACTAAAAATTAGATATTGTAATTTGTACCTTGCACAAATTAGCAAGGTACAGCTCATGGTGACATCGACGCCCATCTGTACTGCCAATGCCTGATGACAGCGCTGTAGCGTCATCACAGTGCTATTAGACTTGTTTGTTGCTTAATAATGCCTGCTCCATTCTTGTGTACAATTGGTGTTTCCTAAATAGTGAAAGGTTCACATTACAATGTCTCATTTTCAGTTACAACTTTAGTTGTCCTTTAAGCAGTAAAACAGGTTTATAGGAATAAATGTATTTCTTCTATTTTCGAAATATGACTTGTGAATTATAAAAGATGATGAGCCCCCTTTTGTAGTTTTATGGGGTTATTATGTCACCTTGCATTTTCTTGCCCGTGGCCTTGTACTTTTATTACTAATACAAAAAGGATACATTATCCTCATTATCGTACATTATTCCACTCACGCCAATCCCTCACCTCTCTCCAGCAAAGACCTATTTGAATACTGTAGACCTATTACAATATTGTAATTGATTGTGCATATTTATGTAGTTCCAACTTCTTTCACAACATTTAATAGAGAGTACCATTGACTCCTGTTCCCGGCCATGTGTAGCTTACAGTATATCATTTATATTCTAATGCAATCACACACAGACAAACACAGAGTAGGGGCAATTTAGTTCAACTTCTAAGTAAAACTAGAAAATGGCAGGACGTTGAGTAGCTTTGTATGTGACACTGATAACAACACCAAAGAAATTGTTCTAACAAATATAAGAATATATCAGGTGCTCCCCCAGTATCGTTGAGAAATGAATTGCAGTGTATTCAGTGCGGTTCCCCTTCCATTTCAGATTGATATCGACATCCATTCTGGATGTGAAAACTCATCCAGCTGAGGCGAAACGACCAAGACCTCCTTCATAGGGAATGATAGTGGGTTTAACCGGCAAAATGACAATATCTATATAATGCCGATAATTCACCAGCATTACAAGGTTGAAACATGTTTCAACTTTAATGAATATCCCCCTTTTCCAACTGACCAATTCAGCTTTAAATGATTTGATGAAATCATCCCTACTACATTTGTACTTTGTTTTAAGGCACACATATCATGGGAACTCATCAACAGGAGCAAACTTTACAGAGATCTAGTAACCATTGCAACCAGATAGATCTGGCTGGCATTTATCATTCTAGCTTCTTTAGAGCCGTAAAGGCTCACTGTTGGGAGGGGGGTAATTCACCATAGTGCGAAGTGATGCGAAGGATCCGGAGCTCACTTTGCACTATGCTGAATTACCCCCTAAGTCGGCCATTTGGGCAGAAGGTATATCGAATATGTTGCCATTGTGTGTGTGTATGTAGAATTGTGTGCATTAATTCATACTCCCCATGTTCTTTTCATCATTGAATGTATAGCCACTGCCTGATAGATATGATCTACCATATCATAAGAGATAAACAAGCTATACAGTGAGTATTGATAAACAAATGTCTACCACATAACTGCATATCTATTCAGATGAGGTAGCAGAGAAATGCTACAGTAACTAATATTTACCTATCGTATTATACATACATTACTGTAGTGCATATTCCCACTGGTGATTTGATCATCGGTTTCTTTCTTCATTGTTTTTTTTTTTTCTTTTTATCTGCCTTTGTCATTTTCCCCATTTTAACATGGATAAAACCATAATGCTGGTTCCTATACACGGGCTCTGCTATGGTACGCCTATGTAAATGCCTGGTATGCGCACCTGCACGCTAGCGGCAGTGAACATGTACCTAATTAGCAGGAATTCTGCAGGAAAGCAATTTTCACTGATTAAGCTCACATAGGATGTGTGTAATAAGACAGGATTAAAATGATCTAGGCTGCTATGTACAATACTGTCATTCTCAGAAAGTCGGATCTTGTTTTGTTAATATTTTCTTGATCAGTCGCTTGCATTTTTAAATAATGGAACATTTGCATACGCCGTCAGAATTGGTGGCAATTATGGTGATCTATTTTTTTCTAAGTAAAAGAAAATTCAGACAGGCCTGCCTGCAGAACGTAAGTGCCGTGCATGTTTATTAATACATGTTTTATGCAAATTAAATGAGGGGACCCTTAGCAGTTCTCAAAAGACTGCATTTGTATTTTCTTTGAAGCCTCGCATTTTTACTTTGAACCTGTTTTTCGGCTATGAAATCCTAATTTTTTTTTTATATAACCTGTATCATTTGATCTAGAACTTGCACAGTTATTTCTCAATGAAAATTCCATTTTTACATTTATTGAGCAATTTTATTAAATAAAAATATGCTTTGTAAATATGAAATGTGCACATTTCTTAAACTGAACTTCTGCATTGTGGTTATTTATATGAAATTTATGTTTGATTTCTGAAATCATGTTGATAATTACTTTAAAAATGGTGACATGCGTTAAGAATAGGAAGTCTATTCATTTTTGTATTTTATGCAAATTAAGTATATACAGTATAGTCAGTCACTGTGCTGAATGCAAATGACATTTAAAAATACATTTACATTTTGAGAATTAATACATTTTATTGTTGATTTTTGTTATTTATAAAGTTCTCCAACACATAGGGCCTGATTGACTGACTAAAGGATGAATTCACTTCACTACAATTTGAGTTGCATCTCCAAAATAGTCCCAAACTCACTTCAACTTATAGATGAAGCTGCAGATAGATTTCTCAAACAGGTGGACTGCTACAGACGCAGTTGTATGTGTAGTGTGGTGAAGTCAGTGGAATAGAAGTAGGATTCAATGTCATGCAGAGTGAGGTGAATTTCCCCATTGAAGTGCAGTGATGTCATCCTCACCATATCCCACTAACTGTATATAAGGGAATATTACA
>WMED01012308.1:0-14869 GCA_019650415.1 Pipa parva
CTTTACAACAGGGGGGCAGTTGCCCCCCCTTGCCCCCCTGTAGATCCGCCCCTGCATGGGGATTATTTACTAAGGTGTGAATTCGACTGTCAAATTTGCAAACAGTGGATTCCAATAGCAAATCTGCTACAATTTCTCCATTGTAAAGTCGCAACAATTTTTCCATAATAAAGTTGCAACTGTGACAATATTCTTATTATAAAGACGCGACTGCGACAGTAACAGCCTATTGCAACTGTCTTTATCTGGCGAATTTGCACCTATACGCAAAAATTTGGACTTTAGTGAATAACCTAGTGTGACTTTAGGAGCAAAAATTATTATAATACCCTGTCTTATTTTCAGGAAAACTCGGTAGGTAGGGGGTAGGTAGTTTGTGATGTTATTCGCCACATACTGGGGACTCCGATCAGGGAGTTTCGATGAATGATGGTGGGTACAGGATCTTCAAAATGTAGGCTATCATGCAGTAGAGAAAGTCTAATGCTACTCTTCTACATTAATTAGAACATTTTTAACACTATTATTCTCCTTTAAAATCAGAGTTCATTGGAAACACATTAAAAATTCTACAAAATACTGTATTTGTTCACAGCTTGTATATTCTTTTTCTTTAAGAGGAATATAAAATGCATTTTGAGTGATTGCTTCAACATATAAAAAGCATGATAAATTCTAGTATATGCTTATTAATACATTTATAACATACATGAAATGCCCTTTCAACTATTTCCAAGCTAGAGAAATTGCACCTAATCTGTGTTTATATTTGTTAAAACCTGCATTTTTTACCTGATTTTTAAAGCAGACTCAGTTACTAGTGTATACATAGAAAGTCCTCTGTAGACACATATATATATTTATTACAAGTCAGACTGGCCTATCAGTGGGCCCTGCTCTCGAGCAGGTCTACCTGGCAAACCAGCCCAATAGGACTCGCCAGCTTCCTCGGCCAGCATGGAGGCGGGGCCTCCCGGTAAACCCATTAACCCCAGTCCGAGGCTGATCGAAAGAAATTTACAGAAATGGAAATATTTGTTTAAAGATAGCAGAAACAGCAGTTTTTTCTTTTTTTTTTTCTAGTGTAACATTTTTAAATACAAATGTCATATTTGTTTTTAGAAGATCAGCATATGTGAAGCATGAATGTCACTTTAAATATCAGTTACAGTAAGAAAACAGCAGGTTCTGTGACTTTATGCTAAAAGATCTCTGCAGGAATTTTTCTTTAATAATTTAGATAGTTGACAAATGACACCGTTGCTTTAATGCCTGCTTTTCCATCTCACGTGCCTTTTCTTTACTATGCATAAGTGAACAGTGTTTATTAAACATTACTTGCTTATTGTGAGATTTGTAAGTTAAGAAAAGGTTAATGAATCCAAGGCTCAAAGAAAGAGAACAAAATATAGAGATAATAGAGATTAGTTATTTATTTAGTATAAACTAAGATTGTTGTTTCATTCATAAAAGACATGGAGCTGCTCTGTGCCTCCACAGTATGGCTTCTCTGCTGCTACAAAGTGCATGTTTGGTGCAATCAGGGCCTAGAACCATATCTGACAACTTGGTGAGGTTTAGATACAGGACCGGATTGAAAATTTAAAGGAGAACTAAACCACTCATTAGGACCTGGGGAGATTTGTAAGTGTTGAGGGAAAAATTCTTACTGGTAGGTGTTTTATGCTCCAGTGCTGCCACCTGCTCTGAATAACTGATTTTGCTGCTCTTCACAGCACAGCAATCCTCTTTACTTTCTGTTCTTGAATATTTTCGGCAAAGTGAGCAAACGCAGAAGCAGTTTTCTGATGTAAATCTTCTACTGTACTCCAGTCCTTATAAACTACAGGGAATTTCAAACAAAATGAAATCTAAGAATAGTCTGAATGTGTTTTGCAATTCCTTTGAGGAAGCCACGTATTGAAATGGCAAAAAAAACTCACACTGGCAGCTAAGAACTACCTACTACTAACGATAACATATGAGTTTAGAGGTGGTGTTCTATGTAAGGGACTAAAGGCAAAATAGTCACGTAAAGCTCTGAATTCGCATCTGTTCTCCACTTCCCCATATATTGAGCAAACTGCAATGTGATGAATACACAACAAAATCAAGCGACTACCAATAGTTGCAATCTTATGCAGCACTGTAATGGGTGTTGCCTTAAGTTTGCCTACCAACTCAGTTTGTCTTTTTACATTTTTATGCTTCCTCTATGCTAAATTTTATGATAACTGTAAATACTCCTAAGTAAATAGTTATTATTCCCGGTGTGTAACTGCTGACCATCGGGAATCTGAGCAATATGTAATATAACTGAGTATTCTAGCTACTGTGCATAACAGAAATGTATAATGCAACTGGAAATGCTAGTCACTGAGCATCTGAGCCATGTTAATGTAGATATACAGTAGCTGCTGAGCAGTGTGTGATGGATGGGCAACATATTAGTATTCAAATAGTATGACACCAGGTTTTAGCTCCAATGCTAGGATTAAATAAGGACACATTAAATTATTCTAGTTAACCTTGCATGGAAATGTAATGGTGAAAAATAGTCTCCTTGTCACTGGAATATGTCCTAGTACTTTAATAGAAGCACAATCTAAATAAAACATATTTGCATTGGTCATTCCGACACAATAAAAGTACACACAAGCAGCTCTTTTGTGTGTACATCATTAAACCACTGAATGATTGCTTCCATGGTGATAGTAGAAACTAATGTTTTGCAAGTTGTACCTTTGTCTAAAAGATAAATATTAAGAGATTGTGCAATCTAATTTGTATGGTCATTCTCACTTAAAAAATGTTCTCTGTAATGATGAAGAGGCCTTAGGAACCTTGAAAGCTAGCATTTACCATCTATTCTGTTAGCCACTAAAAGGTATCACCTATACTCCCTTGTCTTTGCTATGGTTACCCAGAAACACAGTGGGAAATTTCCAATCATAGGTTCAAACTAGGACATGTAGTCACCTTTTACAACCAATGAAATACTTGCTTAATTTATTGCAGCCAAATGACTGATTGTTGGCTGCGGTCCCAACCTGGCAGTTTTCAGGTTGGGTCTGCGGCCTACACTGAAGGAGCGCTCCTTCCCCGACACAGAAGAGATGATATCACCCATCAGCGCCTGCACTTTGGGGGAAGGCGCTGGTGAGTGTCGTTGAAAAGGTTTGCCATCATTGATCTAAGGAAATAGTGTCTCTAATCTCATGGTACAACCATTCCAATATTCAGTGCAAAGTGCAGCTCACTTGATAAAAAAATAGCATCTCTATTATTGGTCTCCTACTCCTATCTTTACCACTCCATTACACAGTGGACAAAGAGCACTACAGTGTGTTAAAAAAAACCTGAAAAATATTATTTAGTTTTATATTATATTTATCTGCCAAATTAAGTGCCAAATTCCCAAAACATGCCTAGGATACACTAAGTAACAAGTTCTTTGCAAAATACCTCTGACACACCCAGTTTCAGTGAAAGATAATTAAGCCATATCCAGTCCCAGATCAAAATGCCCAAGAAATGTCCCCTATTGCGGTAAATTTAGTGCTTAATGGCAAGACAAGATTTGGCTGCAGAGTGCAAAGAACATATCCACCTCCAGATAAACTGTAGAATGTAGCAGTAACCCCAAAATATGGTCAGAATTTCACTGAAAAGCACCAGCCACATACTTCTCAACAGTTTATATATACCAGGGTATGGCTTTCCTTGAACTGTGTACTCCTGAATGTTCTACCCATCTTGGTGAACCTATGTGTTGATAACTCTTCAGATCATCCTACCACAACGGCAATGATGCCAACTTCTCCTACTCCAGAACAGTTTTGTCGGTAGAGCTGTGATAAGGATGCTGTACTTGTGTTCTTTGTAATCAGTTTCCCGTTCACTGTTTCACTGGAGAAATTGGCTTCAGGGAAAAACTACGTACATTTATTGGGAATACAGCAGTATACAGTATTTCCATAATTAGGGTAGGATAAGGAGCCTGAAAAATACAGTAAACAACAAAATAGGGAAGGCACAGTTGTCATCAGAAGTAGATGCAAGCAATAAATAAATGTAGAGCATACAAGACAAAAGTCTTTTGGCCACTAATCAAAACCACAAGCTCCTGTGTACTGATTTAGGTTAGATAAGGAACATTCTCACAATGCAAATAATCTGGCTATTTAATGGATCTTTATCAGGACTGTTCCACCTTCCATCACTTTTCTCATGGACCAGGAATGGATATTCTATCTTTCTGATCATTCCTTTTTTGTCTTCCATGCTAATGACACCTCTTCTCCTGTCCCACCCAGTGTGGGGGTGTCTCAAGGCTTGGCCCTTGACACCTTCTGTTCCCCCTGTACACACATTCTTTGGATGATGTAATCAAATCATTTAGTCTTCAGTATCACTTGTATACAGATGGTACCCAAATTTACTTTTCTGCTCCTGTGTTATCACCTGAAATACAGACTCAAATTTCGAACTGTCTCCTGGCTATCTCCATTCTGATGGCTAAGTGCCAGCTCAAATTAAATCTCTCTAAAAGAGAATTGATTATATTTCCACCCAAACCTAGACCTAACTCCTACCTTCTCCATTCTAGTTGATGGTGCAATCATCAACCCCATAACCTCTGTTCTTGGTCTTGGAGTGACTTTTGACACTGACGTTTCCTTCACTAAGCACATCTCTACCACTGCTAAATCTTGTCGATTTTTCCTTTGCAACATTGCTAAGACTTGCCCTTTTCTCTCTCAGACCATCACTAACTCCCTCTTGCACGCTTTCATCCTATCCCGCTTGGACTACTGCAATGTTCTTCTATCTGGCCTTCCAGCTTCCCACCTATCTCCACTCCAATCAATCCTAAATTCTTCTGCCAGAATTTTCTCCCTCTCTCAGCCTTTCTCCCAATCTCTCTCTGTTCCTTTGCTCCCCGTTAGAAAAATAATTATTTAGTGTACTCCTTTTGATATTTAAGGCACTTCACTCCATTTCCCCTCCCTACATTTCATCACTCATATGCCCATATATTCCTCAACGTCAACTTTGCTCCTCCCAAAGCAACTAGCTTTGTATGCCACATACCAATACTGCCCTTTCTTTCTCGTCTTAAACCCTTTTATCTTTCTGCCCCATATATCTTGAATTCTATACTCCTTTATCTTCACCAAGAACATTCCCTCCGCAATTTTAAGACCAAACTAAAATCCTACCTTGTAAGTTCTACAGGGCAGGGACCTCAATCCTTTTGTGTCAATCACAACCTAGCACTTAAAGTGATTTCACGCTTGTAAGTTACTCACTTGTAATGTTAATGCACTTTTCCCATGTTTGTACTATATTTGTATTCCTAAATTGTACAGTGCTGCATAAATTTGTGGAGCTTTATAAATAAAATTATACATATACGGCAAATGTGGTACACAGATGTCAAGTCCATGGAGTCTTCCAACTATCCCAGACCTCTTTTCCCAATGTATGCAACAAATAGGATTGTTCAAATAACTTTATGGGAATCTGAAACTTAGTTCTTAATGTCTACTAAGGCAAGATAAAAGGCCTCTTTTACAGACTGGAAAACCCATCATGTCCAGGGAATACAATCTGATTTGGAGAACCTTTCTAAGTTGGTGTTGAGACTCTGGGCGAAATTTTCTAAGGGCGAAATAATCGCCCGAAGTAAATTTCTGACCGCACGTGCGGTATTCCGATCGATTTGCGATTGCGCGATCGCAAATCGATCGGAATACTGCACGTGCGGTCAGAAATTTACTTTGGGCGATCGTTTCGCCCTCTGAGATAAGATTATCAAGAAAAACATTCTTCTTAGATGCTGACTTTTTCCTAACTTATTTTGAGGAATGTTTTCGACTGCCATTCAATAACAATTAGGCCCGGATTCGCACTAGTGCAGGCAATGCTGCACTTAAAAAAATAAAAACTTTGGTTGTAAATCCCCGTTATACTTACCTGATCCGGTCACAGTAGCGTTACATTAGGATAGATTTCCCTTTTACGCAATGAATTTTTTTTTTTACAACAATTCCCACCCTCTTGACTTAAATTGAGGGAGTATTTAACCTGACTTTCAAGTGCACTGGCATTGTGTAATTAATCTTACTTATAATCTTCTCTATTTTTTTTAGAAACAAATTGGGGTGCGTGTATATATATATATATATATATATATATATATATATATCCCCCCCGTTAATTTTTCATTTACTTTAAACTGTATCTCTTTCTTACAATCATTGGTACTTCATAGTCCTTGATCTGCAGATAAATGACCAGAAGCCTATTCACGGAAGCAGCTATGGTATGCTGTGTTAGATCATGGAATGTCTATTACCTACTCCCAACCACTATGTGCAGTAGGAGCCAAAGGCATGTAGCAAAGAGCAAGCAGTAGTTATTTTTGCAGAGCAACAATGGGAATTGGACTGGCCCACAATAGCATTCTCCAGTGGGCCAGAGCATTGGTGGTCCCAGGTATTGATAAATAAAGCACAATATGGCTAGGCCTAGGAATTGATAGGGTGCAAAATAATGTTTGTTAACACTGATTTGTAATTTATTCATCACTTTGGTGTTTGTGTAGTAACATAGCAACTTTTTTGAATAGATGGTGGGCCCTTTGGATCATCTTCTCTGGTGGGCCCATGGTGTCTTAGTCTAACACTGCATGGCTGTTTACTGATCAATTACATTGATGATGCCTAGCTAATAACGCAGTTCCGTCTCAGTATAAGTACTGTACAGTATATACCTGTATACAAATATAAAAACTCAACAGCTAGTTAGAAAGCAGCTAAGATAGCTTTCTGGGCAACCAAGAGTTTTGCAACTGCAGTAATTACAAATCAGTACAACAGCATAGGTATAACAATTAACTGGAAATGGTGAAACATCATTCAAACACTATGCTAAATAAGTGGCCATATTCTGACTTCAAGACAATCATTTTATTCCATATGAAGTCAGATGCAAGGTTCAAGAATATGTTTCATGAGTCATACACATACCGAGAAGCATACATCATTATGAACGAGCTAACAAATGTAGTGAAAGAAGATACTCCATATCTGTTTACAAAATCAAATGTACATGGATACAGTACAAAAGAGCCTTTTTTTTCCACTGTTCTCTGTGGCTAATTTACCATTCGCTTATCTGTTTCCTTGTGAGAGGTAGGAGCAAATGCTTAAGGAGTAACCACAGAAGTTCAGAGAGTTTCTTGACACACAAAAGACAAGGAGGGAAGAGATTTAGTCTCCTGCAAAAATGTTATCTGATCAAAGCTTTGTTATGTCAAATACAAAGTGCCCAGAGTTCAAGGCCAATCACTTTATAATGCCTGTGTTGCACATGTTAAAGCATTCAATTCATATGGTTTACTACTGGGAATATACTTCCTGTCTTAAAGTTAGAGTACTACTAAAATGCAATGCCCTTATTTTAGAGGGGTTGTGCTAAATGTAGCCTTCCAACTGTTGTTGATTTAAAACCTATTTAATACGGAATGTGTATTTCAACCTGGCATTCTATATTTCATCAACATCAGCAAATAGATTGTGACATGGACACAATATGCAAATTTAAAAAGCCTATAATTCCTACAAAGCTGCAGCTCACTTATTTCAACAAGTAACCGTGAAAAAATACCCCAGGGACTTTTCTAGACCCATTTACCAGTAAAATACAAAAAATATGAAAATATTGCCCTTAAGGCTCTCAGAATTACTTGGAAATAAAGTTATTACTTCAAAGTGTACCTGTCACCTCAAAACCAATACTAATTTAGGTTCTACTAGTGAAATAAACATTTTTGTAAATATATATGTATTTTAAAAAATGTCCCTTTATACAAAATTTCTGTCATCTTCCCAACTTTTTTTTCTCTGAGTCGGGTTGGGCGGGGCTAAATGATGATTGACATTGGCCCACAATGTCAATCATCATCAAAGCTCCTTCAATCAGATCCCTTAAATCATGATCTAGAACTGAACATTCTAATCATGACAATATGTGATAAACTGGGGAAGTGAAATTCAGTAATTAATGCATTGTTAAATATGTTTTAGAAAAAGTATTTTAAGCAAATGAAAATTACAAACACAGGGTAATTCAGTATAAAGATATATTTAATAATTATTAAAATCTATTATCTGACAACCACAGGTCCACATAGCATCCCTTTAATACATTTAGCTCATGAAACACACTTGCTTTTTCAATGCAAACCCTTTTATTGCAGAGAGCCAAAGAAACCTGCCTCATGTATCTGATCCACAAAAACTTCATTTTGTTTATAGGTGCGCAGTTTTTAAATAAATGATATGAAAAGAAGCTTCTTTAAATTTCTTGTTTGAACACATTGGACTAGATCACTCCTATCACTGGGAAGAATAATCAAAAACCTCTCATCTGGGGGACAATTTATTATTATAAATATTTATTATTTCAGTTGTTTGCTCTAGGAACAGTTCAGTTCCAATGGACAAGCTGCTCAGGCCTAGTCACAGCCTGAACACTTGCATCCCTTAGCATTACATCCCTGAGGTGAGAGACAGGGAATGGACCGGCTTAGTTGTGAGCTGAATACTTAAAAGTATTAGATCATCTAATATGCTACTGCTTTCCTCCCAACTTTACTACCAAGGTGACATATCTACTTCAAGACAGATCCATTGGTAGTTCTCAGTAGTTTTAATAAATGCTTGCTAACATTTCTTTAAAATGATATTATTATAGAGAATTGCATCTACTACATGTACTTATTTTTCCTAGAGGGCAAAACTGAAACAACTGTATTTTTCATAGCCTCATATGACATGCCACATAGGTAATTACATTCATCCAATTTTAACAGCTACAGGCAGCAGTTCTAAACCTCCGCTGATTACATGAGTTTTAGAAGACGCTAAAACAATAGATATGTTGCCGTTCCATCAAAAAAATCATTTGTTTTTGATGTGGATTTCCCAATCCTCAGAGACACACAAGGAAAGCGACTCCAGGCTCATGAGACACAGCTTCTTGTTGTATATGAAGTTTACACTTATATTCCTTCCTGTAGATTAAAACACATAGTAAGTATTCTTCGTCAAAGTCAGGCAGGTGAATTACACAGTTTTCCAGACACTTTCAGAAGCTAACCATTGCAAGCAGGGTTGGCTTGTTCATTAGGCCAAAAAAGGCATTCAAACAAGGGCCCTAACTAACAAACTTTCCCAGAGGTAGGAGTTTTCTCTCTGTATTTACTTAATACATACACAGTCCTTTCTTTATGCTATTTGCTTTGCAAAAGCAGACATTTTTTTATCTAGATTTTCAGAGAGAGATATGGCTGCCTGAAATAGGGATGCCCTTGAAATATTACATTTGCTTTAGGAACTAGAAATAAAGGAGCAAATGCAAAATACATTTTTAGACTGGAGTGCCCTTCTATTCCCAGCAGTGGTGGGATTAAATAGGGATTGCACCCATTTAAATAATTTTGTTGAGCCAGCCCTGATTGGAGGCTGTAAACTATATATGGCATTTGTTTCATTCCCTACATCATTTGTGTGCTATACCCGTCTCTGTACTTTCTGTTCAATACTGAGTTTACAGTACATGTCTGCATTTGTTTAAACCACTTCTAATGGTTAACTAGCTTTCTACATTTTACAACTTATTGTTCCAGCATTTAACACAAACAACCCGCAAGCTTTATATAAACAGGAGTTTTTATTGTGCAAGAATATAATAAAAGGTATTTTTTCCAAATTATAGAGTGGTTATTTCTGTATTATTATATATATCTTCCATTGCTTTCATTTACATCAGTGATGCCCAACCTTTTTTGGCCTGGGGGGGGCCATATAAAATTGCGACACGTGTGTCATGGGCCTCTTCAAAGTCGCAACTTTTAAAATCGCGACGAATTTTAAAGTAACAGCTGCGACAATTTTCCATAGTAAAGTAACGACTGCAACAATATTCTCATTATAAAAATGCGACTGCAACAGTAATAGTCTATTGCGACTATCTTTAGCTGGTGAATTCACAGTTATACGCAACATTTCAGATTTCAGAATATCCGGCCCGCGGGCCGTAGGTTGGGCATCACTGATTTACATTATGCATGTTCTAGAGTGAAAGGAAGCCAACCAGCACATAGAACCCTGGATGTTTTACAGAAAGCCCTTTCTGTGGTACACTGGTATCTCATGTTACCCGTGGGTTATAAATTATTTGCATCTGGGATCTTTACTTGGCTTGCGGGAGACAGTATACCATTTTTTTTTTTGCACAATAAGACACAACAGATTTGAGGATACCATGAAAATTTTCACATTACATTTTACAAAAAAATGTTATATATAAATTCTAATGAAGGTTCAAGTACTTTTTTTATCTGTGTTCCTTTTTTGCAGAAGTTGCATCAGTTTTTTTCATTGTTGCAAAAATCAGTGCTTCCAAACACAATAACTGATTTCATGCAGCCTGCCTTTTATTCTGTATATGATACATTCCTTTATTTATTTTTTTAAATACAAGGAATGGATTTTACCCAACGATACTGAAAAAATGCAATTTATGTGTTGCCATGGGTTCAAAAATATATATGAATATTTCAGTATTTGGTGATACCTTTCTGTTGGATTAACAGTCGTTTTAAATAAATGAACCTTCGAGAGTTTTTTTTTTGTATGTATTGTTTGTAACCTGAAGAAGGGAAGACAAACCTCTCGAAAGCTCATTTATTTAAAACGACTGTTAGGCCAATATAAAAGGTACCACCACCAAGTACTGCAATACGCATTTTTTGCATCTGTGAAGTAACACGACCACACGATATACATATATATAGTAGCTGGTTGTGAGACATATTTCTGTTTCAGGGCCAATGGTCTTCACAATAACTGATGTTCTTTTACCTTTTACATCATCCATTGATTATTTTTGAAGAAGGGACAGCACAGTGCTGATACATTTCTGCAATGTATGACATCAAGGTTGGTGTGCATAAGCTCTTTGGGCGAAATTTAATAAACTCGGAAAAGCCCCATTTTGCTTTTCCGAGTTTATTCCTGTGACATCTTGGAAGTTTCTCGTGGTAAATATCTCAAAATTTTTTCGATAGTTACTGACAGAAACTTTTCAAAATCTAAATCGGGCTGATTAAATTTCGCACATCATATCTGTTGTTCATCAGCCAAAGTTAGTTTTGGTAACAACTTTTATTTTGGATTTGTGTGTGGAATGTCCCACTTTATTCAAAGTCAAATAAAAATTCAACTTGTAAATCAATATGGAATTAGCACTAAACAGAGCAAAAATATAGATATTTATAAATTCCCAAGTGTTCACTAGGTTGAACGTGGCGAAAAAAACATTAATCCCTATGGAGATGTGTCTGCAAATTTTTCTAAGTCAGATTAGTTTCCCCATCAAAAAATATCTGTGATATCAATAAAAAATGGAATGGGACTGTGGTGGATTTAACGCATTGATACTTATCGATGTCAACAGTCCAGAGTTTGTAAGTCACCCCAGCTGTAGGCTAGACCCTGCTTATAAGGCAGCTGGGAGAGTCAGTTGGGGGTGGAGCTGGAAGTCAGGAAATGGTTTCTGTGGCGGAGGCTGAAGATCCTTGTGAGAGAAACAGGGACTAGTGGTTAAAGACTCTGCGAAACAACTTGGCTTTGCAGCACTGTGAAACCCCAAGGAGACAACCCAGGAGAAGGGAGGATACACTTTATTTGATAAACAAAACTGTATGGGGTGCAGTTACCCACTGTGTTTTGACCAAGGACTTTTTCCTGTGGAAATTGCTATTTTTTGAAGTGACTGTTGTTTTTCCAAAGAAAGGCTATGTTAAGTTCTTTTATCTGTTAAAAAACATTTGAATAAAAAAGAAACTTGGAAACTTGCTGTATGTGGTGTCTTAAATTCTAAAGACTGCTCCAGCACTTGAGTGATTCCCTACATTATATATATATATATATACCGTATATATATATATATATATATATATATATATATATACATACACTGATATCAAAAATGCAGCAAACAGAAAATGATGGTGATAATGTGGCACACAACGGCAAAACTGATTGAAAAGGTTGAAGTGACTCTCTTTTCTCCTAATCTTCTGTATTGGATTCCTTTATTCAGATATTTGAATAATTATTAGAAATAATTCCAAAGTAAGAATTGTCACCACTTGTATAGTGGGTACTGACAAGTAGCACTTGCTGCAACTCAGAGAAAAGCAGATACCTATATAAACAAGATTTCTAACCTGCATCACAAACCTCTGGTACTCACCTGAATAGTGCAAAGTAACTTCCACAGGTTGTTTCTTTACACCCATGATCTGCACCTTCTCCACAACAGCCTCTGAATGATACTGTCCCTTTTTGTCAGCAGAACTGGAAGATTTTGTACATAATGAAAAAGGGGTCTAATTTGCAAGTTTGATTCATTGCTCACAAACAAAGCCTTCATGAGATGGCTATAATAGCCTATAGTGCATGATTATAGTCAGCATAACAGACTTCTGATCAGACTCTGCGCCATATCTTTCAAGATTTCAGGACTAAACTTTAGTTGTTTTTGCCATTTTACCTTTTTTTTACTTTACATTTTGTATGACAAGATATACAGAAAAGGATAAAGGAACAGCAACACCAGAAGTTATTTCCCATTTGGTTCGGCATGAAAATCATTCAAATACAGCACGTGTAATAATGTCATTTTGGAAGTTGATTTCATGCATTTTAATGCTTTTCTGTCTGTTGTGGTCTTTTCTGATGGCAGCCATGTTGTACAGATTGATTAAACAAACCCCGCCTAGTCACATTATTTTGAATGGATTTTTAGAAAATGCATATTCAGTATTCAGTGGCCCAGAATGCCTAAATTTAAAGATAGAATTTAGAATTGGAGTTGGAACATACTGAATATATAGTAATCACAAAGGTATTTAAGACAATTTCATGTTTTGATGTTGTTATCTTTTTAAGCTGATTCTGTCAGAAGCAGACCGAAATGTCTAAATAACATCGGTTTTACAAACCTAAGAGAAGTACCCTTGTAATCCTAGGAGAACAATTTAGAATGGTTTGATTTTCTTCAAAGTGTATTTGCTCTGTGATTGGTAAGAAGAATGAGCAAATAGACATTGGATTTGGAACCAATCATAAGGCTTAAATGGTTTTGAAAGACTTAAGAAGGTCATCATCTCTCAAAAATTTCAACTAATGTAACACACTATCATTTACCATTAAGGGGGTAATTCAGGAAAGTCCGAACTTACCTGACAATCCTTCGATTCACTTTGCAGAGACTGGTACGTGCTCCCTGCTCTCCTGCATGCGGAGATCAGCGAACGCTTTAAAGGTATTCCAGTCTCGCGAGGCGACTCAAGTGGTTGCGAGGTGAGCCGAAGTACCTTTAAAGCGTTGGCTAATCTACGCATGCAGGAGAGCAGGGAGCGCGTACCAGTCTCTGCGAAGTGAATCGAAGGATCGTCAGGTAAGTTCGGACTTTCTTGAATTACCCCCTAAATGTCAAGAAAACAAAGTGCTGTTGAGCTCTTAATTAGCAACAGGCACATGTGCAAAATGGATGCATAATACACAAACTTTTACATAGTACTATGGATTATAATTAACTATGTTTCTGATTGTTTTGACAGTACGTACACAGTAATTAACACTGTTACACTAAAGTGGGATAAACTAGTAAGAAAGTTTCAGGGATCACAAAAGAAAGGTAAGTTTCCTCTAAAAATATACAATTGTTTTTAGTTTTATTTATTAGAACTTATAGTAATAATGAATGAGCGAAAGGATCAATTAGTATCTCACCTGGAAGTAAGAATGTTTCTCTGAAAAACAAATTTCCTGTAGCAAAACTTGTTCTCCTGAAGGTATTTAAAAGAATGTCCATCGTCCAAAAACAGTTCCCCTTCAGCAAAACCCTGTAAGCACATGGAGACTAGTTTGCCTTGATCTCCAATATCACTTTGGCCTCTAAAACTTCATAGATATAATCACATTTATTTGTGATTATTGCTACACAATAGTATAACAAATAAATAAATAACATTCCCCAGATCTTTCTTCCACAAACAAGAGTCTTGCGTGGACAATCTACAACTGTAAAAATTCCAATAAAAAATGCTACTGACCAGTGCATATAAGCACTCAATATTCATATTAATACACATAAAAAAACAGAATACATTTCTTTAAGTGTAATAAGCTACCTTGTTGCATAGTAAAGTTGTAAAAAAGACAGGTCCAACTAGTCAAACACTATAAGCCTCATTGGCTAAAGCGTGAATTCACCTGTCAAATTCACTTAACTACAATTCAAGTTGCATCACCAAAATATTAACTTCTCACTATTGACTAAGTGGAGAATGCACTTGTTGTATAGGCAGACAGCAGCGAACACTGTTGGATGCATAGTGCTGCGTAGTCAGTCAGATAGAATGAGAAGTGATGCAGAGTGAAGGGCTGCGTAGTCAGTCAGATAGAGGAGGGAATTCATCATTGTGCGAAGTAGTGCGAACAGTTCAGGCGACTGCGCCAGTCGTGAACACAAGAGAACTTAGCAATATTCTGTGTGCCCGGGAATGTCTAATTACATTGAAAATCCTACAAATTGACGAGTCTATTATCTATTTTACTTCACCACTTCAAGGCACCATGAAGTTAATTTAAAAATAATATCTCTACAAATCGATTTGTTGAGTCAAAATAGTCGCGACTTCGCTTCTCATCGCACACCAATAAAAATGTGAATACACTTGGCGAACAATTGGGCAGCGACGATCGCTAATGCATGCTCAGTATGG
>WMED01012309.1:0-14869 GCA_019650415.1 Pipa parva
GGTGGAGGTGCCTGAGTCTGCTGTTCAGGGAGGATGGAACAGCCTGTATCAGATGGATACATTCAGTGATATGTAGGTACAGGGACCACTGGAATCATACACTCACCGGCCTGGCAGTTCAGGGGAGAGGTGGAGGTGCCTGAGTCTGCTGTTCAGGGAGGATGGAACAGCCTGTATCAGATGGATACCTTCAGTGATGTGTGGGTACAGGGATCACTGGAATCACACACTCACCAGCCTGGCAGTTCAGGGGAGAGGTGGAGCAGGCACAGGGATAAAGAGCAGAGGCAAACATACTCCTTCCCAATCCCACGGAGGGGGTAGACGGTGGAGGGCTCAGAAGTGTTAATGTCCCCTGTCATACCCACAGGTGTCAGAGATTAACTCTGACCGAATAAATCATCCAAATCTGGACACTGGTTCTAGTGCTGCCTCCTTGGAGAAAGGACACTATAAAAACTGGAGTTCCTCTTCCTGTGCTCAGGGGTAAAGCCCCTAGGGAGGGGTCTCTTTTTTTCCTAGTGTCCTGCCTCCAGTAGGAGGGAGCTTTACCCATGGTCCTGTGTCCCCCAAGAGATTGAGAGAAATTCTCATTATAAAGACGCGACAATATTCTCATTATAAAGACACGACTGTGACAGTAGCAGCCTATTGCGACTGTCTTTATCTGGTGAATTCGCACCTATATGCAACAATTCAGACTTAAGAGAATAAACCCCCAAATGTAAAGGGTTGCCTCGTAGACTGAAATTCTTTATTCCCGTGGACTGCTGGTATTGTTGTGTGTACAACCTTTTCTGTTTTTAAATTATTTCCCATACAAGCAGAAGGCTAAAGTGGATTTAGGTATGACCCCTTGTCTTGAGTTAGTGTGAGGGTACTGCCTCATGTTACACAATAAATGAAACTGGGAGAAAAACCTTTTTATACAGCTAGTATATACGCATGCCTAAAGCTTTAAAGAGAAGTTGTTTTTTGGAAGAATTTTTTATTCTTTCTGTGCATTAATACTTTGTATATTCTAGGCTCTCATTTCTGTAGTTTAAATTAATTAACAGTGTCCTCGCTGCATATGCCAAGTACAACGGATATTGAAAAACCAAGAGAAATATTTGGTCCATTGATCGCCAGTTGTCAAGTACATGCATGTTTGGAAACAGTAGTAAGACACAGAAGTTGAAGAAATGGATTAGGTAAAATCAAAAAGTCATTGATTTGAGCTATTCTTTTTATCCACTTCTGAATAAATAAACCTTTTAAGACCAGCAACATAAAAGAAAAAGAAAAGGAAAGAATAAAAAAAATATATATATCATTTGGACTGGTATGGCAGCTATTTCTATACAGTACTGGCAAAAATGTTATCTATAAAAATGAATCCCTGATTTGTATAATTGTTAGTTTGTTTGCTGCAGCAATTTATTTTAGTAAAGTAAACCAACTCCCACCTAGTCTTACTGTTTGCTATGGAACTTTAGATAATACGTATTCATGAAGTGACATAGAAAGCCATCTTTGCTGAAACCAACAAGAGAATTACCATCCACCTTTTTTTAGTTTGCATGGAAAATTAAGAGACAAACCATGTTACCAATGGGTAGTGGATGCTTATGGGGTACAAAAGTGAACCTTCTCGAGGCGCTCATCTGTATCTAAGCTGGAGGCCATGTTCCTACAGACAAAAATGCTATTCAGCTATAAAGTGCCGCTTGTTTTATTTCTTTAAGGAGATCCTGCTGACTGACTGAGTCTTCAAAGGAGAAAAGATTTCTATCATTAACTGAGAAAAAAAACAAACAAAAACACTTCAAGGCGACATCTCAGCAGCCGATTAAGAACTGCACCGACTTAACAATGGTTAAATCCATTAAGCGATATTTTGTGTAAATGAAGAAAACACAGAAAGGGAATAATATTTCAGTAAGCATGTATAATTTATTATAACAAGGCCCCAAGAGAGTTCACAGAGGTCAGCTAAATTGAGGAAAGTGTGAAGTTAAAATAACAAAAACTGTACAGGTTATTTAGAACATTTTCCATTTTTAGTATTACTCTCCCTTTAAGAAATTCAATAAAAAAACAAACAAACAAAAACAAACAGGTATTTCCATCCTTACAGGTGTGAATTTCCTTACATATTTGTTACGCATTTATGTTCTATGCCAGGGGTGGGCAATTATTTTTTCTCATGGGGTCTCATGAAAGGTTTGGGTGGTTTTAGAGGGCTGGAGTGGTGTGCCTTAGCTTGCTGGAGCCTATGGCAGTTGGCCATGCCCCCCGTTTCCTCATGCTCAGTGATGATTGGAAGGCTGGATGTGGAACACGGACCATACAATGCCCAGGTCTGTTCTATGCAGATGTAGCAATTATTAGAATGGTACATGTGTTACTTTTCAGGGCATGTTTTTGTGTGACCAAATTCAGTCACTCCATAAATCCAGCAAGGAGAAACTACTCAGTTCATTTTTGTGATGATATAAAGTTTTGTAACTACATACACAACTCACCTGCTGATATAGGCTTGTTTAAAATCTGGCCTCATGCTGATCGCCTGCCTGTACAACTGATCTGCTTCTTCAAGACGGGACTCATTAGCACGTATCAAATTTGCAAGGTTTATGTACACATTGAGATGATTAGGAGCCACTCTGGCTGCATATTTCTTTCCCGGTATGACCTGGTAAAAGTAAAAATATGTTTTGATATTTATTCAAAGAAAATAATATATAAATTAGAAGTGCTTTGGATGAAAATCATCAAACAGCCTGTTCATCCTCTGATGATCTTTAAAGCAAATTATTTGTGAATTGAAAAAAGTCCCCTTGTGTTTTCTCCCCAGAAATGCAGAAAATGGATGCAATTTTACAGGGCTCAGTGCAGTGGGGACTTTCAGATGCTCTGTGCACATTCTAGTGAGCACTGCAGGAGAGTTACTGTTTCCAGTTAAAGTGCACCCGTCACCTGAAAACTAATACTAATTTAGGTTGTACTAATGAAATAAACATTTTTATAATTATATATGTATTTAAAAAATGTACCTTTATACAGCGTTTCTGTCATCTTCCCTGTCAGCCTGATTTTTCTTTCCTAGGTCAGGTGGTGATGATTGACATTGCAGCTCCTCCAATCAGATCCCTGATAGATCATGATTTAAAGGGGCACTATAGTGCTGATATAACTGCACACATACGTACATATAAATCTCCTTTATACTAAGCCAATTGTTGATACAAATAGTTAAAAAAACATTTAGGGAAGAAATAATACTTGCAGTTTGTTTCACTGTTTAGTTCTAAAAAGAGCTGACGTTTTACTCCTCCCGCTCCCCCTTCTCTATCTGTTTTGCATGTCAGGCAACTCGAGAAGAAAAAAGCCACCTGACTGCTATTGGTCAAGTAGTGTGTTGACCTTTTGGCCGCATAAATTAAGTTGGAATGCAGGAGATTACAGAAGGAAAGCCGACTTGTGCATATGTGCTAAGTAGTAAGTAGGGCAAAAATGTCCGGGGGAGGGTATCTTTTCATGGAAAACGGGTCAGTACATATCACACACATTTCCTGGTGTGGGAGTTTATCAGTGCTGCCTACTCAATCATTCTGCATCATATAAAAACTACTAGGGAGAAACACTTCTCACTAAGGTACAGTATTGAATATGTAAAGATGTAATTTGACTATAGTTTTCCTTTAATTGAGAACTGTGGATCTTTAATGTAGCACCAATACAGTGGTTCTCAACCTACCTTTAGCTGCGACCCCCCAGTGATGAAGTCATCACGCCAAACATAAGCGTATGTGGGTGGACCACCTGTAGATTAATAGAGGAGCTACGTGTTCCAATGGTTGTAGACAACCACTGTTAAAGCTTTGTTTGACCCCCAAAGGAGCCGAGACCCACAGGTTGAGAACCACTGCACTAATATATAGAGAGAATAAAAGAGATAGGAAAGACTAGCTGTGCTGCAACCCTACATTTACCCAAATAAAGGGTGTTTTTTGCTTTGCCTTTTACTTTTTTCTATATATCAGTTATGTGAATGCTACTGCATCACAACATTTAGTTAGTAAATTTAATTCCATTCTTCATTTACCTGTGGCATGAGTGCCTTTGCAATCAAATAGGACTCCTCTGCTTCTTTACTGCGGTTTAAATTTTTATAAGTTCTTCCAACATTCATGTGGGCCCCAATATCATCTAATATGTAAAGGAAGGAACCAAACTGAATGAGTACAAATTTATGACACATTAATAGTTTAAATGTTATCAATGTAAATGTTCATTTATCTTGAAATATATTTTGACTATGTTTTAATTAGTATTGATGGTCAGACTTTTCTCCCTCAGTGCTTATATTCTGTGTTTACTACAACAATACAAACACACTCTGGGGGTTATTCTCTAAAGTCTGAATTCGACTGTAGAATTCTCAAACAGCTGATTCCCATAGCAAATCCGCAACTGCGACAATTCTCCCATTGTAAATTCGCGACTACAACAATTTTAAAGTTGCTGCTGCAACAATATTCCCATAGTAAAGTCGTGACTGTGACAATATTCTCATTATAAAGATGCAACTGCAACAGTAGCAGCCTATTGCGACTGTCTTTAGCTGGCGAATTCACACCTATACAGACTTTACAGAATAACCCCCTCTGACATTATTGAAGAAAACTAAGCAATATTAGGGGATACATTGCATATTGTTGGGGAGATTGTAAATCATGGTAGTATAAGATAATAATACCTCTTTCATTACCCCCAAAGAAAAGAAAAATAATTCAGCATAAGAAACTGTACCCTCTGCTTTCAGGAAACTATCCAATATTTACTATCCCACAGCCCGTTATATTTTAAATGTAAAACACATTGAGGGCCATGTTTGTGACCTTATTAAGTTAAATGAGAATAAAAGTCAAAGTAAACAAACAAGAAGCAAAAGATGGACATTAATTTATGATGTTTTTCAAAGTCCACACACTGGACATAAACCAAAAACAACACAACCAAGTATGATAGCATACGAGTTATCAGACAGAAAAAATAAAGTGGTTTCATTAAACAGGAGCCAAACCATTTTACAATACAGACTATATTTCATGGCTTGGTTTATCACAAACTTCATCTCCTCCATTTATTTAAACATGAATTTGATCTTCTAAAAAAAAAAAAATAAATAATACAACTCAAAAAGTAAATAACGGCCCTTTCAGGGAAGCTGTAAAAACTACATTAATTTGGACGAAACACAAAATTCATATTTAATTTATAGTTTAAAAGCTGTAATTTGTTTTAGAAATGAACATACAGTAAATATATGAATGTAAAATACACACAGGACACATCAATATATCAAAAAACAAAAGTGGAAGAGACTTTCATTGAAAGAGCAACTGGTCATTTATTTTACTGTGTAAAAAAACAGAGCACTTATTTAATTCCAATATATTAATGTACAATTTATTTATACCAGAGGTCCTCAACCTTTTTTGCATCAGGGACTGGCTTTAAGCAAGACCAGTTTTCCATGACCCGGTGAGGTGGGGGTGGGGCAGGGGCGGAGCTTTAGTCATATGGGGCCCCCTTGGCTGGTATCAGTGAGTGGGAATCTCCTCAATCAATATTTATGTGTATCTGTTATCTCGCCCTGGATCCTTGCCGTTGCTCCAGCACAGGAATACTCTGAGGCCAGCCGTAGTGAAGCTGCAGCCTTCCATGTCAGAATCACTGTGTTGAACAGCACTGACGAACAGCCATCTCTTTAAAAAGGGGAGGGATCAGACCGGGGTTTCCTGCTTACGAACAGCCAGTCATTACAAGGTAAGCTTATCTCTCTCTTTCCCCCCGCCTAGGAGTCAGGAGCTAGGTGTCAGCAGCTCCGCGGACCGGCTGAAAAACCCCAATGGACCGGTCCTGGTCCGCGGACCGGCGGTTGGGGACTTCTGATTTATACGATACACATTTATTCATAACAAAAGAAATACAAAGGCCTCCAAACACAAAGTATAACAACATTTCTAATAACATTTAGTTTCTTCATGCTTTCGTTTCCAATATTGGAATAACGGGAGAGTTAAAAAAATAAATACTGGAATTCATGAGCATGAATATTCACTTCGTTTTAATGAGCTATCGGCTGTTAGTGAGTCTGCGCGGGTGAGTCTCTCTCTCCTTTTCTTTATAACTGTGCTGAGTCGGCTGCTTTATCCCCACCTCCCGGAAGCTTCACAGGTGCCACAGTCACACACCAAGACAGGATCAAGCTGCAGAGGATGAGGAGGATTATCGGCAGTTATCGTTATCGGGTAAGTAAAAAAAAATTGCGATATCGTTATTTTTTTATATCGCCCACCCCTATTCAGTATCCATCTCAAAGATGTTAGGTTGGATATGCAGAAGCTCAATGCTTCCTGTGTTTGAGTTTTTGAGGGGGCATTTATTAATAGGTTGTCCAAGTAGGGAGTGATGTGAACTCCCTGTAGTCTTAGGTGAGCTACCAAGGAAGCCATTATTTTTGTGAATACCTTTGGAGCTGTGGCCAGTCCAAAGGGTAGAACTACAAACTAAAAATGGGAATAAGTGAAGGAAAAGCAAAGGAAATGATGACGGTCCTGAGGATAGGAATTTGTAGATAGGCATTCCTTGATATCTAGGGATACTAGAAATTTGTCTGGAATCATGGCTGCGATTAGTTACCTAAGAGTTTCCATCTTGAATATAGAGACTAACGTATTTGTTTAGACTCTTTAGGTCTAGGATAGGACAGAAGCTTCCGTCTTTTTTGGGAACAATAAATAGGTTTGAGTAATAGCACTGAAATCTGTGTTCTCGTGGAATGGGATAACTACTCCCTTTGTGGTTAGGTTGTGTATGTAAGTATGGAATGATTGTTTCTTTGCTGGGTCTGATGGGATTCTGGACAGGAAAAATCACAGAGTAGGGGCAGTAACCATTTAATTCTATTCTGTAACCGAACTTTATCATTTCTAGGACCCATGCATCATTTTTGTGTTGAAGCCATGCCTCCTGAAAAAGTTACAATCTTTCCCCTTATTTGGCTGATCTTTTTGGAGGTGGCTGGTACTTTCTGCTTAGCAGACTGTCTGATGCAGCAGTAGACTATTTTCTGGGTTACCATTTGTTTCTGCCTTTTCTTTGAAATCTTGGCTTATAAGGGTTCTGAAACAAGGATCCTGAATTACAAAAGGACCATTTGAATCTGTCATAATTAGAAGTAGATGATGAGTAGGGTCTTGATTTTCTTACAAATTCTCCTTATTTAATTTGATCTTGTGGGAGGAGTGTACTCTTCCATCCTATAGCTTGACTGATCATTTTGTCTAGGTCAGAACTAAAGAGAATCTTTCCCTTGAAAGGAATAGATGTGAGAGCTCTCTTTGAAGAAGGGTCAGTTGTCCAGTGCTTTAGCCATAGTTGGGTGTCGTGCAGCTACTGCCATAGCTGAAGATCTGGCAATTACTTTAGTGGCATCCAATGGTGCGTCACATAAGTAGGCAATTGAATCTTGTAGTAGGAATGCAGTGGTGTTTTTTTTTTAGAGGTAGGTGCTATGCTCTACTCACAGTTAGATTTAATCAGTTCCAGGGAAATTAGCACAGTTCCCGTTATACAATTCTGTAGACAGAGGTAAAAACGTATTTCTCACTATAAAAGACTACAGTAGCCTTATTATATAAGCGAGTCCCTGGAGTTGTCTGGTGGGGATCAAAGCTGTAGGGCTCAGAAAGATTCTGTCCCATTAAATCCCGGTTGTTAGCTGTATACTGACCGAAGACAAAATTCTTTTCTGGACAGGGGCCCTGCTCTTTACCTGCTGGAGCAAGGACATTAGTAAACCTGGTTAATCTCTTCCTCTGTCAAGGATAAAGCAACGAAGGGAGGAGTCCTACCTCATGTGGGAGGGAGCTATACCTCATGGTCCTGTGTCCCCAAGAGAACTTAGATAAAAAGCCATTATAGAACAAAACAAACAAAAACTTTTGGTTCACAACACTAAAACTGGACAACATCCCCTGCAAATCATTTGATTGTGGTTTACTTCAAGATTAAGCCCTGCAAGCACTATGCTGTAAATATCAAATGTAATTATCATTGGACCTCCATCCTCTTGATCCAATCATGACCTGGTACTTAGAGTGATGTATTTTCTTGATTATATGCCTGTAATTTACTTCACTTGTTCATTGTTGAGCACTTTTTGACCTGTCTGTATTATAACTGTATTGTTGGATTGTACAAGTGCTGCGTAACCTAGTGGTGCTTTATAAATAAAAATATACATACACATAATTAACAATCATATAAATTGCTGGGGTTCTAGGTACAATGGACTTGCAACCTCAGAGTCTAATCACCAACCTCACTGAAAATGTTTGTAATTACTCAGATCATAAAAAATGAAACACACCTTCTAAGAATAAACTATGAAATCATTTAGAAGCATGGAGAAATTTCCTCTGTAGATTTCTTCAAATAACCGAAAGAAAGACCCTTAAAAATAATGGAAGTTTTTATAGATGTAAGTTATAAATATAAGTTATTATAATTATTAAGTTGTTGAGGCTCCTTTATAATCTTGTTAAATCTGTTCTGTTGTTTTTTCTGACACTGAGGAATAAATAACTTGTGCAGAGCAGCCAAACTAAATAAATGAATGGGTGGTCTGACGTTTACATATCGCTTTATTAAATTAATAACAAAAAGATACATATACAGTTTGCTATGAGACTTGTCCTCTGTGCTGCTTCCCTTGGCAAGTCTATTTTCCCAGAATTTTATACTTCTAAATGAATTAAAATGGCCTACAACCCGTTTAATGTAACCTGCATATTTTAGTTAGTAACACATTTGGTAAAGTCAAAATTTCTGTATCTGAGAGTGGAAGCCTTCTAATGATACTTGGAACTGTAAAAAAACATAGTGTTATGAGATTAATCTATCCAAAATGAATACATGCTGGCATACCTTGGGTCAAATGCTTTATGGCAATATATATATTATATATATATATATATATATATATATATATATATATATATAGTTACATAGCTGCAATAACACTGACACATGTATTTAAAAGTGTATTGTTAACACTGATACATTTCTGTCATTCTAACAAGATGATCAATAACCTTATACATATAAAAGATTTCATAGACATATGCATATATTATACGTATAAAAGATTTTTATAATGATGACTCTATGTATATTAGAGGATTTTCTGGGTGGGTCAGTTATCACATGTCCTTCTAAAGTTGCCCTGATGTCACAATGACTAGCTAACTAAGTACAACTAAAAATGGGTAGAGTGAAGGACTAATAAGAGGTAGTCCCTCAGAAGTTATTCAAATATATACATAACTTCAATATTCTGTTTAATGAATATATGCAGTCATTAGCATTTGCACAGACTGCACATGATATGAATTGCCAGGGAATAGAACATATGAATGAGACTAGTGTCAATAGCACGTATCTAATAATCAATGTAGCTATCATTTTGTGAGGATTTCCAGTATTGGAGCAGTTTTGTGATGCTCTCTACCGAATAGCTGCTCTTGTTGATTGAATCCTACCTGGTTGGACCTCTGTAGCCTTCTTAAAAAACCTTAATGCCCTTGCATAATTCTTCTCATTTTCTAAAGCATGGCCCACATTATTCCAAAGCTTGGCATTATTTTTGTTAACCTTAATAGAAAAAGAAAAAAAAAGTTTATGTTATAAGAATAACATAGAGAAAAGAAGAAACTAAAGCCTTCTACAGATGTACTATACCTCCTAAACACAGTTTTTATAAAAACAATAAATAAAATCATTACTATAGATCTTGTGCTATTATTCAGAATTATTAAGACTCCACCTCTTTCACATTTGCCAGAGTACAGAAATCTAAATGGGCCAATGGTCTGAACGTATTAATAAGAGCAATATTTGTCCATATCTGCTAACCCACAGCAACCAAACCAATATTTGTATACAAGTGAAGTTGTACATGTTTTACTGCTGTAGATTCACATACACCCTGACACACATATTATATTTAGAGCAATATTTTCATGTTCAGCTGTAACAAATCACCAGATAAAAACTGCTCAGCTTGCTTCTTCGCACCATTTTATATTGTTTTCATTTAAAAAAAAAATACAAATATAATGTGCCCTAATGGAGAAAACAAGAATTTCTATGTTAAATTACACTGCTGATGCACTGCTTTAGTAGCACGTTGATCCAGTCCAATCGCCACTAGGGGTCAGGAAAGATTTTCTCCTATGTTGAAGCAAGATTGACCCAAACCTTTTTTTTTTTTTTTTAAGATGAAAACTACGCCACTAATGTTGGAAAATCCAATAGCAGAAAAAAATTTAAAAAATAGCAACACTCAACTCAACAGCAATAAAGACATGCATTTTGCTGTTTTAGGCACACCTCTCCCTCTCACAGACACACATGCATACAGCACTATGAAGAACAGTGATTCAAGTCGAAATTTATTAAACTCAGAAAAGCCGTTTTTGCTTTTCTGAGTTTAATAATCGCGAGAACACTCTCTAGTTTCTTGAGATTTGCTTCGTTCGATACTTGCCATGAGAACCTTCAGAGTGTTCTCCCAATTAAACTCAGAAAAGCGCAAACGTTGTTCAACACAGTATTTTTGCACTGCGTATTTACAAACACGTGTCTAGAAAATACGCTGGCGTATTTCAGTCTGGTGTATTTTCTAGATACGCAGAACTTGGGGAAGGGTAGTTTAATGTTAGAGGCATTAAAGATGGTTGTAACCATAAAGAAGAGAAACCGCACACAAAAAAACCTTTTAGGAATTAATCTTTATCAATAACATTTTTACCAGTACCATATAGGAATAACTGTCATGCCAATGCAAATGTAATTTTTAATTTTTATGGTGTTACTGGTCCTTTAAAGTAGATCTGCGAGCCCCATTTAAAAAAAAACAAACATTTTATACGAGAAAAGAACAAACATGAACTGAATAGCAAGAGTACTCGGCTTAGCACTAGATATTACTAAGCTACATTGCCATAGCCCCCTACACCTGATTAAAAGCCAAGTCAGGAAAGGAATGGAAAGGGTGGAATTGTCATAATATCTTTTTCAAAAAGATCCACAAATTATGATTCCAGCGGATTCTAACTGGAGGAGCCACAGCCTAATCTCACTAGTGTGGGGTTGCTATGGCAAAGCATCAGGGAGAAATATTATTTAGTTCTGAGTGGCACACTTTTACCAGTTAGCTCAAAATTTTTAGAGTTTCCAATGCAAGTCCTTAAGAGATAATTCAGAGAAGAAAACAGATGAGGGTAAAGTACAGCAGCAACATTTACTAACTCAGATGTACACAGCAAACACTCAACTTGAGAGGTAGGCATACTGTTGATTAAAAGCCACAGAGACGGTCCCCTGCAAACTCACAGATTTTATTGAAAGGCCCAAGTTTGATAAGATAGGAGAACAACTACTATGGTAGTATAACATAGAAAGCATAGTTTATGTGTGATTACTACTAGATATACAGACTGGGTGAGTGGGGGGGGGGGTATGATTCTGCTTCATAAAACAATATTCTACAATGCTCTCTACTCAACAAAACACATGCATGGAAGTCTAGGGATAGTATAGGTTTCCAACACATACCTGAAGGCTAAGAAGAATTCATATTTGATATTTGCCCTGACCATTTCAGTACATTACCTAGTAGCTCAGTACACTAGACAAAATAGACTGTTCAGAGTCCCAGTTATATTATTTAGGGTAAGCAGTCCGGTTACACTGCACATGAATTTCATTACAAGGAATGGCGACCTATGATTTTTGGCCATGGGTTACACTACAACACACTAGGCTTTATCTTGTAGCTCAAATACAATCCAAAACTGCACAAATCAGCTCAGTGCAAAAGTAACTATAGCCCAGCCATACCATAAAGTTCCAAGTTGATTTCTTCAGAAAAATCCAGTAGACCAGTCACAATGCAAAGGTGTATTCAGTTAGTCAGTAATTAGCATAGACGTTAGAACTATAAATGTATTTATTTAAAACCGTTCAAGAGAGAATAGCATGTTACCTTCAAAGCAGACATGAACAAAGTATATTCAGATTCCCAATCCCAGTTCCGATCAAATGTTTTCATGGCATGTGTGAACAGCACCAAAGCCATGAGTATCCAAGACAGCTTTTTCAATCTGCTGTGAAGATCAAGTGGAAAAATAATTATTTACATTTTTTCTCCAACAAAAAAAAAAAAAAATAGATAAATACACAAAGGTATGTAAGCATTCCTTGGCCTGTTAAGGATAATTTTCAATTCAATTGAATACTACAAAACATAAATAACAGTATGTTTTGGAAGTGACGAAGTTACACAATACATAGAGAAAAAGCCAAGAAGCTCAATATCAAAGAAGTCATGTCTCTGTGGTTGGAACAGAGCAATCTGCAGGGAATTGTGTAATCACAAGCAGGACAATGGGCTGCATGTCTGTTAGATTTAATAAACACGCCGAGCATTAGTGAGAGAGCAATGATAGAGATATAATACATACAAAATTAAACATCCTGTTACCATTTAAATACGCTGATATAGATTCTCTTATAGAGAAGCCACAGCAGTTTTTCAGTGACAAATAGGTCTACATCTAAATAGAGAAAACAGTGGTCGTGAGCACAGGAATGAGTAAATATAACAGGTGCTACCACAGGAGTAAATGGATACTATTAAACAGAAGAAGGACAGGACTCCTGTATAGTGGTGCACACTGTAAATATCAAATTTATTAATAATCAACAAATATTTAAGTGATTGGAAAGAGAGACTGTACAAACATAAGTTAAAAACAATTAAAAACAATAGTACCCTGCGGACATGGCCAGTAATGAAAAATAAACAGACAGTTATAAGGATTCAGGGATTGTATCAATCATAAACCAGTAAGAAACCTGTGTGTATGTGAAGTACAGGGTCAGGAATCCTGATGTCAACGTCTGGAAAGGTAGTCAAAAAGTCCGAAAGAGCTTAGTGTAGCAGAGTCTGAATGTCCAAATTGTGAGTAGTGGAGCTGGTGTAGCAAGTTCGGATGGCCAGTGCACAGACAGGGAGCTGCCGGACGCGTTTCGCCCAAAACCGGGCTTCCTCTCGGTTTTTGACCGGTTTTTGACTATAATATATCATTATAGTCAAAAAACAACATAATGCAATCAGTGTTAAACATATTCCATACAAATTATAAACGGGTCTATGTAGTACATTAGAACAGAAGTGACTTAAAAAAGCATTCCAAGACAACCCTGAACAACCACATTAAAACTACATGTCAAAGTATCATGATAAAAAATATTAAACATAAACAATATTGCAAACATAAGAAATATATAAATTAACATATTTGTCAGTATCATAAAGATAATGTATCCCAATATGATCAATAGAAAAAGAAATAAAATGTGCTTTAATATATCAAAGAAAAAGTCAAAAGAAGAATATTGTCACGAAAAAGCCAAAATAATAAACTATTATATATTTATAAACTATTATACTATTATAAACCTCCGCAGATAACAGCTGTCCCACTATCAGCTGTGGAGAGAAAAGTCAGTTAGAGGAGGAAGTGTGTCTTTAACCACATAGCAGGAACCCTTCACTGAGACAATGCAGTTGCAGAGGGATAGTGAGTTTTGCTGAGTTAAGAGGTGAGTCAGGAATTTCATATTGCATTTATTGCTTGACAGTAGGTAAATAGAGCTTTATTTATATACAGGGTTTACTTGTTTACTTTAAAATATGGGGGGAAAAAATAAAAGGTGACTTTCCCACAGGAGTTCTACACAAAGGCAAATCACAAAGCATTAAATCATATTAAACATATATTTTCTGAGGGTTTGTTATTTTTAAACTTCCCCTGAGTAAAGACTGGCAATATGCCAGCGAATTGGCATAAAACAAATGTGACATCAACATTAAAAAAAAAAAGGATCCAAGTTTTCCCTATAGACTTGTAAGTATAACTTGTATGGCAGGTAAAATACGTGGGGGTTATTAAGGGATCACATGCATGTGTGTTGTAAGCGGCTGCGGATAAAATATAGTTGGGCTTCGTGAAAGTGTTTGACACTGTTCCACACAGGCATCTGTTGCGTAAACTGAAGTTCATCAGTTTGGAAAATGCAGTTTACAAATGGATTGCAAACTGGTTAAAATATAGTCTCCATAGAAATAAAACCAGTTACATGAAGACGGTGGAAAATTTTATAGTAAGGATAAAATATCATGAAGAAAAACCCAAAAAGATAAGTAGAAGAGGGAATACCGATCAAGCTTTGCTAACAAAACAATGGCTCAACTACAAGCATGTTACAATGTTTAAATACCAATTTTTTTGGTTCTCAATTCATCATGGGAAACATTACAATCAGTAATATACTATTTTTTTTTTCAAGTTTTTATGGAAAAATTATAGTTTCTACTTTTTATTAAATGAAAAGAAAACACCTTTACCTTTCATTGAATATTTGTTTTAAACCCAGACAGAAGACACGGAAACATTAACTTCCTGTACAGCATTGTAGCAAACCATCCAGAAACTCTCAGATGGACTAGATGTACCAGACAAAGTGGTCAAAGAGTGCATGCCTCATTAACCACTCGACCAACTTGTAGCATCATGTCAACAATTTGCTTACCACAAGGTCTATTACACTGCATTGGTTTGCCAAAAAGAACTGTTGTTGCCATCCGTTTTCCCACACAACTTGCATTTGACCTCCAATACCAAAACATTTACAGTGGGGATAAAAAGTATTTAGTCAGTCACCAATAGTGCAAGTTCCACCACTT
>WMED01012310.1:0-14869 GCA_019650415.1 Pipa parva
GCTTTAAATGGTTATGGTAGTCCCTCCCCTCAGCTGTGGGCCTATCCCCAGCGGAGGTGGCGCCTACCCCCACAAGTTAACATAAACACACCCTAAAGTGAGTACAAACCACAGATATACTGTATACAAGTGATTATTAACCACAGAAAATACACAAGTGACTGCGGTGAAGAATTAACCGCCTCACTCAAACTTTCGAGTTTATTCCGCAAGATCTCGAGTTGATCCCATGAGATTGTTGCTCGAGTTTTTCGATAGAGTTTTTCAAATGAATTTTTCGATGGAAAGGTAGCCATACTATTAATGTAAAGTTCAATCGAAAAACTCGAGCGATAATCTTGCGGGATCAACTCGAGATCTCACAGGATAAACTCAAAAAGACCGAGATCAGTCTTTTCGACTGTAACAACTGTCACCCCAAGAATGATGAAGGTTTCTATACCCATAGCAGAAATAATGGAAAGCTGTTAGTATATTTTCCATTAAGCAGCTCTTCAGTCTTTCCAGACATTACCTCTAGAGCAGTCCCTTTTATCTTTCTGCCACATCCCCCCCCAGTGCAACACTTGAAAAACAGAACTGATTTGACAGGGTGCAACAGCCAATCATATCCATGCCATACATAATTTCCCTTCACTAAACGCATAGTAATCCTAGCGCAACAATTACATATTAAGATCATCTGTTTTGTACTGCTGAAAAAATGTTTCCCTTAGGAGGAGTACTATAACAGTAACACACAAAATATGTTTGATGAATGCAATGTGCCTGAAAGAGAATCTGGAATTCATTACAGCTATCCCCTTTGCTGTTTCCAATCAGTTGCTATGTAAAAAAAGACTCTGTTTAAATCAACTACTCCAACTCAGTTTATGTGCACTCATGTTTGGAAATGGTGGCTGGAAATTATTTGGTTAATGATATAAAAACAGATATATATACGAAGACAGATGATCAGTGCTAAACTGGCTTATGAGAGAAGTCATGTTCCAGTAATGTTATAATTAAAGGTACACTTTAATGTAACTTTTATTCTCTGAGTTGCATATTTGCTGACATCCAATTGCAAAGCTTACCTAGTTTCACTAAATATGTTGATGACATTGCATCTACTGTAAAGCTGACCACACATAGCGAAGATGAATATCTATTATCTAGAGTCCCACAGGAAACAACGGAACAGAGAAGGAGTTTGTTTTCTTAACAGCTACAAGATGGCCGCAACCAGAAAATAAGAAAGACAAACACAAATCAGCATGAAAGATACAATTTTCACCAATAATATGTAAGAATAACTTTTTTTTTTTTTTTCTGTTGTTACTGTTACTTTAACAAAGATATGAGGAACAATCGTCAAGCAACAACAGTGCAAAAGTTAAAAATGTCAAAGTAACTTTTACTGAGTCACTTTTGTTTACGCCAGTGTTATTGAATTCAATATACAACAGCAACTTCTTAAACGAGAAGTAAAGGCTCATTTGGTCAAGGTTGGTTTGCAAAGGGGAGATACTTACTGACCAACATTTTATACTTTTTATCTTTAGTTCCCCTTTAAATGTGCACAGATTTAACGTCAACAAACAAAGGTGGCAAATAGAGGCGTTTAAGGGAGGGATAGTGTTATTACTCAACATTTTACTCAAAAGGCTTCAAAATTGTAGCAACCAAATGCCAATGAAGTATTGTCTGAACTGAAATGAATGTACAAAAGAATTATTGCAATGCAAGCCTCCATTCCATGGTGACAATACAGGCTACTCACATGATACAATTGGCACCATTCTTCTTTCTTATCCTAATTCAGGCATATTTTTAGTATCTAGTCCTTAATCTACAAAAATACAGTTATAGTGGCATTGTCTCTTTTAAACAGAGTCATGTAAAGATGTCATCACTTAACTATGTCTATTTATGAAAGAAATTGTTAGCACTGTTACAATTAGCTTGAAAATGCTTAAAAATTATACAGCGATTCACTCCATCCCGGCAACAATATCGTAAAAAGTGAAATGCGTGGGTGGCTAACTGCATAGTGTGTGAGAATTGATGTGAATTGTCACAAATTCATTTGGGGATGGTAATCCACACTTTGAAGGATAACCTCCTTAGTTGTGTACAAAAGTTGTAACCTGCATATTTTTTTACACTAGAAAATGTGCTCTTACATTTCAAGAAAAGCAACAAAAAAAAAAAAAATCATGCATTTCAATGCTACCATTGATACAATGTTTCCATTGTCTCATTACATTTTTAATCAGTGATGAGTGTTGTGTTAAAAAGCCTTGGGCCCTATTTTCTAAAGACAACTTGGTTACTGGGTAAACAAATGCTATTGAATAGGCTTTAAGGAATGTCTTTAGCCAAGGAAACTAACCCCACAGTTGCTAATATTGGGTGATTGTAATTTCTTAAGGTGCTATTCTGTACTGGAATGTAGCTTAGTCGCATTCTTAGCATTTTTAGCCACTGTGGATGTGAATGGGTTACATTTGTAAGAATGTTTACTTTAATCTATTTAGAACCCAATGTCACATTGTAGAGTGTTCACAAGTCACATGGGGTGGGGGTGTGTGTATGAGGAAGGAGCTTCAGGAAATGATGTCTGTAAAACAATGCATATAGTGTGCACATTTCTGGCTCAAGGGAGTGTTTCAGAGTTTTCTGGTCAAATCATTTAACACGGTTGTGAGTAAAAGATCTCAAAATGGTTTAGTAATCAGTGAAACCAACTGCAAAAACTGTAAAATTCTGCTATGAAACAAAGGCCATATTCATTTAGAAGCAAGAACTTAAACTCCAATAATCATCAGAGTTGATACGGAAAACACTGGCGTACACACAATTCTATTTTGGCAGATACAGTTGTTTTCTGACGAAGAAACCCATTTTTCCTTACACTGTGATGTAACAATGTTAAATGAATATTATGTCACTTAAGAGAGTAGTGAAGCTTTCTGATATGTTGTTTAAAGGAGAACTAAATGCTCATTAGTCCAGGGGGGTGATTCTTCAGGAGTTGTTTTTATACTTACTGATGCTTCTCCATTCTGCAGTGCTGGCTACTGTTTCATTTTACAGCTGATCTTCTTTTCTGGAGTTCCAACATAGCAATACCCCTCTAATCCTCACTCCTCCTCTTCACAATACCACAGTACTAATCTTTCTAATTAATCCCTCCTCTTCAACATCACTGATGGAAGCAAGCTCAGAAGCAGTAGTAGGTCTGAATACTGCTTCTATGTTTGCTCGCATTACCAATGAAGAAGAAACGTGGAAGTGAAGGGGGATCACGACACTGGAACTGAAGTAAAGAGGATCAACTTTAACAGCAAATAATCCCAAACTTGACAACTTTGTTTATCTTTGGTTTTCAAAAGAGTCTTCTGTTTATCAAGGTTTAGGTGGATATGCCTTTAAAAGAAGAAATGACCATGATGTTATGATTTCAGAGAAGAGAAGTTAATATTAAATAAGAAGGCAGCGCAGGACAGTGATCAGTAAGTATAGCTTCTCAACTTAAGCTAACACAATCAGCTAATTAAAGGAGATTCAATTCTCCTAGATTTCAGTTAAGCAGAGTGGATAAGTAAAGTGGTGTATCATCTGCATACAAGTGATACCAAAGACCAAATGAGCCAATGACACACTCTAATAAAGAGGGAGAACACTAGAGGACCAGTGACACAATCTTGAGGCAATTCCACCCTAATTGAAAGAGGAGAAAAAGTCTCATTAGCACAGGAGTCAAAAAAGGAGCAATCAGAAAGATAAGAGGCAAGCAAAGATGCAGCTTGATGCACCAAGTGCAAGGAGAACCTGAATACGAAGGAAATGATCAATAGTATGAAATGCAGATGATAGGTCCAGAAGGATAAGCATAGAAAAATGACACTTGACTGTGGCAATCAGGAGATGGTTTCAGAATTTACATTTACGCAGAGCAGTCCCTGAGAGAGGCAGAACAATAATTAAAGAGATATGCAGGGTCCAGTGTAGCTTCTTTTAAGGACACATTTAATATAGGCTCTTTTAAATGAAAAAGAAATAATTACAAAGTACAGGGAGGAGTTGAACAAATGGTTTATGGCTGGCGCAAGAACAGAATTGTAGCACATAAGTTAAAAAAAAATTTAAAAAAAGAAGGCATGGGGTCAAGTGAACATATTGTGACAGGATGAGAGAAGCTGAGAAGCCTCAGACCTCAGCAGGAAGAATAGAATTCATAATCTGAGAGGGAGATTTACCATAGGTAGGATTATCTGTTGTCAGGAGGAATAGCAATCTGTTTGTGGATATTATCTACTTTGCTTTTAAAGAAGTTCTCATGTTAATGTTTCTGTGGGTGGGGGGCACAGAAGAGTGTTGAATGTGGTGCAGTAATAAGTTTGTTTGGCAAGATTGAGAGAGCAATTAAAAAGCAAGAGTAGAAACTTGTAATGCATAAAATACACCTATGAAAGGGATTTCCTCCACAGATGCTCTGCAGTACATATGCAGGATCTGGTAAATCAGCAGTCAGCCAGGTGCGAGGATTATAAAAGCTTGAGACTGGAAGGGGGCAATACCAGTTGATAGAATGCAGTTATAGGAAGTAGCAAGAGCCTCATGATAAAAAGAAGGCACGAATGTGGAGAGGCTTGAGCAGAGAGAAGATGAAAAAGTGAATGAAAGCTTCTAGAAGAGGTGGAAGAGAAGAGTGTGAGATTGAATAATTTATGAGGAAATGATCTGAAGGAAGGAATGGAGTGATATTATGAGCAGAGTGATTCGTTTTTAATAAATACCAAATCTAGATAATGACCATCCTTGTGGGTGCTAAAGTTAATCCGCTGTTTAAGAAGAGGTTAGAAGGAGAAGATGTGATGGCCAAGATAGAGAGGGGTCATCAAAAGGGCAGTGGAAGTCCCCTATAATTAATGTAGGACTATCATTAGGCAGAAAAAATGAGAACCAGAAGTCAATGTCTGAAAGAAAGGTGGTAGGTGAGGAGGCACAGGGCAGCCTGTGTATGACAGGAACACGTAAATCTAAAGGGTAGAAAATGTGGACATATAGCAGGGTAAATATCCTGTGTTGGTAAAGAAGGAGCAGGTAAAACATTGGTATGTAATAATCTATTAAACTGTAAACAAGAACCTTATTTTATATTATAGTGTCCAGTCTGGGAGATACTGCCATCACATACCCCACTTGATTGTTTATAAAAATTCACTATAAAAGGTGTTATTTAAGGCTGGGGCCACACTAGCATTTCAGATTGCAGCACTTTACCCAACAGTAAATGTGTAGCCATCTGCTTGTTAATTGCCTGTTTTTAATGTGAAACACTGATTTTTTTTCTCTGTTTCAGCTAACCTACTTTATCTCTTTCTGTGTCACCCTGCTAATATCCCTTCAGGCTTCTTCAGTCACCAGCGCAGTGAATATAATAAGAAGATTACAAGAAAGGGTTTTTTTTTACATTGCCTGGGTCTTGTGCATCTGTTGCCCACATTCTGAATTTTTTTGTAGAATTCTAGTTATGAAGTCAGGCAAGGACACTGGGAATTTGCCAAAAAGGGATTAGTGACAGTCTTATAAACACACTCCCACACATCAGCACAAAAATGACTACATTTTTTAGGACAAATGGGACTAACAAATAATTGCCCCTTTATTTAGAAGAAGGAGAACAATACTGTGTCGCTCAATATAACCTGGATCAAGAACCCACTAATCAGCTAAGGAGTATTACCTCTTACTATTTTTCTCTGCCTGATGGCTGACTTAGTCAAAGACATCACCAGCATGCAGCCAATCAGGAAAAAGTAGTTGGTGTACTAGTGTCATAATGACTTCACGAGCACAACTAGAACCATGAGCTAGAAGGAGGTGCACTGGTGATGTCGTTACCAGGGTGGAGCAGCACCGTCCTGCTGTTCCCTCCTGGAAATTTGGGAGATCTGCCTAATTTACCTTATATAGTGTTACATTTTATTTTCTTGTTATTAGGTAAGCTACCCTTTATTTACCTTTTCTTAGCCTTAGTGTGTTCATTATACAGAACCCATTATCCCCTCTTGCAGTTTTTAAATGGAGAGGGTGCACTGTACTGTTTGATGGAAGCTGCTATGATCAAGCGATTATATTGTGTAAGAACTGTTTTTAGGTATTTCGTTTCCTGGATTAAAATTTGGTCTGACATTATCTTTGTAGGAATGCAGTCTTATCAGTGCACTACATTCATGCAAGTCCCAGTCTTGGTTCAGTTCACTTCCAACATTAAGGATTTTGCAATATAATTGTGATGGTGCAACAGTGTTCGGCAACCTTCTCTTTATAGTATAATTTATTTTGTCACAGTGATCGCAGAACCAGTATGTATTGTTCAAAATGACATTATTGTTCCATATTGTTTTGATCGCAAGTAAAAAAAAGCAACAAAAAAAAAACCAGTTGGCCCCCTACCAGTTTCTAATCCCTAAATAATATTGAGGTTTGCCAAGTGTGAAGATTTCACTATGCCCATGTTCTAACACAAAAAAAAAGCATTTGAAGATATTGTGGAATAAAAAAATATGCACACTTTGCAGTTGACTGCCATATAAAATGGAGAAACACACATAAAACATGTACACTACACATTTTAGGCTGTTTAGACATTCTGTGCTACGCAATAATTCTGCTCCAGGATCTGGGTAGTAGAGAGACAATAAGTCACATTCTCCAATACATAAGGCTAGTTGTAAGTACTGTTTTCTGTATTCTCTTTACTTTTGGTGGTAGAAAGACAAGATAAAGCACTTGAAATTGCATACATCCACAGGGCCCACGGAGACTGCCACAGAAAAGGCCCTTCCACAAATAAAAGTATCCATGTGCTGGGAAGGGGAGTTGCACATGATGGAAATAATGGAGGCTTACCCTGGTAGCAGGCTGAGAAGCATAGCTGAAATTTGCCCTGGCTGGCACAATGTGGCTGAAACTGGTGTGCAATGAAAAACTTTACTGAATCACGGGAGTCACTGGAACAATAGACAGCAGGATCATGATGTCAGGAATGAGGGGTCAGACAGAAGTGCTGAAGCCAAAACTAGCCAGAGTGAAGCCAGAGGATCCAGAATATCAAAATGAGGTGTCAGGTAAGTTTCAAAGTCAAGAGGATCTACTCCAAATAAGAGCAGAAAGCTCAGTACACAATACCAAAGGATGCAACAGGAATTATGGTTAAGGATAACCATGTTACAAGGTTCAGGGAAACTATTACTGGAGACAAAGCGAAACTGCTGCAACCAGCACAGACTGATCTGGCAAGGAGTAAGGTATCCTCAAGACCTTTGTAAACGTTGGGGTGGATATACAGCCAGCAATTTAAATCATACAGGACAGCACCTGACAACAAACAAATTACCATCACAAACTTTGCAGTCAGACAAAAAAAAATCACAAACTTTGCAGTCAGACAAAAAAATCTAAGGGCATAATCTTCGCAATAGAATAATACCCAACATGCATGATTATTTGTAATGGTTCAATGGAGTGAACATAGATATGGAAAGTTATTTCCTTTTGCCATTGAAACTGACAGGAAGGAAAAGAAAAGAGGACCTTGGCAGCTGCTAAGAAATACACAGTTATAGTGACTCCTTAAACAGATTCATGGGAAACCATGAAACATTTCATCAGTGTCAGTGTAGGTGGGCGAAAAGTGGCTTGGTGCCGAACCTGTATTGGTCCTGGAGGAGAGGGGGCAGTGCAGATCGTGCACCAGGGCCCAAAACTATGTACAGTAGTTCTACCCCTGACAATATTATACTTATCTTTAACCTATTATATATTATACTTTTACCTAAAATTACAACAATGTTATTGTCATTGAGACATGCAGGAGCATACTGGAATTACACAGCATCAATGTGTATTTTATGCAAATTGATTGAAAGGCAATTACTTCTGTGACTTCTGTAGCCATCCCTAATTAAGAAATATGTGTTTGTGATTACTGTGATTTTTCCTGAAAGGCGTCAACCCCTTTGCCTTGATTCAAGCTTTGTGGCTGACAGGATCATATGAAAATAGAGAATTTATGTTTTAACATGGTAGTTGTGGCCACAGTTACCATTTGAGCAACAGTCCTCAATTTTCAAAGCGGCCAACATAAATCTCCCATGTAAATGTTGCAGTAAACGGGGTCAACCATGTGACTTTGTCCTTAAAGGGTAAGTATAGTCAGATTACATCTTTACATATCTGGTACTATACCTTAGAGAGGTGTTTCTCCCTAATAGTTATTTCATGTGATGCAGAATGATTGAGTAGGCCGCACTGATAAACTCCCGTACCAGGAAATGTGTGTGTGACATGTACCGGCCAGTTTTCCATGAAAAGGTACCCTCCCCCGTACATTTTTGCCCAATGTGTAATGTAACGCCTGTGCACAAGTCAGCTTTCCTGAGCCAGAGGCTCTGTAATCTCCTGCAATCCATGCAGTGAAGAAATGTAAACAAGCTTGATTGATGACTCCTAAAGGTCAGCACACTGCTTAACCAATAGCAGTTAGGCAGCTTTTTCTTCTCCTGTTTCCTAACTTGCAAGAGGGAAAGGGGGTGGGGGTTGGGGAGGACAAAATGTCGGCTCTTAGGAAAACTAATCAGGGAAACAAAAGGCAAGTTTTATTTCTTCACTAAACATTTTCTTTAACTATTTGTGTTAGTGATTGGCTTGGTATAAAGGAGTTTTATATGTATGTGGGCAGTAATATTTGCACTATACTTTTCATTTAAGGTTGTTGATGACTGTTTATGGAAATACTTTCCAAAATGTTGGGCTCTAACTCAGAGGGGTGGAAACTTGCTTTTGGTAAATTTCTACTAAGAATACCTAATATTTATAGCTTCAGTCAATAATAGTATGGTGATGGCAATCCATTATTTAGATACCTGGTGCTATCAGCTTCTATGAGGGCCCTAACCAGCTCACAAACACTGAGTGCCCTAATGACCAAGACACATGTGGATTCCACATACAGGCTAATGTACAGGCAGATTGTGGTAGGACCTTTGATTGTAAGTGTTTGTAGAAAATGTATTTCCCGTAGTTGCTCTTTGCTAGGGATCATCTTACAAACCACATGCAGCATTGAAAATTGTTTTATGGAGCATGCTACACAGTGTTTCTCATAGGCATCCACAAATTGGCCAGGAACATCTAAAAATGTATCTTAAATTGACATGTCAGGTACAGTTAGCTAGTAATTTTAAAAATGTTTTCTTTGAAATTTTAATTTGTAGTGCCCTGTATTTTCTTATGAATTTGCTGTTTGCTAATAGTTCTATATTGCTGGACTCCAGCACTGTTTAATAAGAGAGATGTCTGCAATTAGCATACCTGGGAACTTGCCAATTTTTTAGGGCAGGGGAGGGCAATTATTTTTGCCACATCAATAGCCTGGATAGCTTCAGAGGGTCGGGGGTGTGTGTCTAGCATGCTGACGCCTACGGTGGTTGGCCACGCCCCTGTTTTTACATCTTCACATGGGCCAGTCTTAGAAGAATTGAAGGCCGGATGCAGCCCACGAGCTGTAGTTTACCCAGGTCTGTTCTAGGGAAACTCTCGAATGCCACGTTTCCCTTTGGCTTCACCCCATCTCCTCCCTAATCCCTACCAGACCCCGCCCCATTGCACCCCAAAGCAATCCCATTTGCCCCAATTACCCTGCCCACAGTGTCACACAATTCGCAATACTGAAGGTCAAAACAATTTAAGAAAAAAAAAATCGACAAATGAACCCTAAAATCCCAACTACATTTTATAGAACAATAGGGGAAATGTATCAAGGGGTGTTATCACAATGGTAAAAATAGGCGCTAAAATAAATCATATGACCATGAATTAATTTGGCTACCTTGGGCTCAATACCTGTATGATCAAAAGAAACAAAATCCAAACTATGTATACATGAAAATTACTGTTTTTCTGTTTTCTTCACTATCTGATATAACTATGGATTGTGAAACAACATAACTATATGACATTGTGTTATATTCTTTACTTATTTAAAATAAAATAAATTTAAAAAAAAATGTATTTACCAATAAAATTGTGCCTAATGATAACAGATTTTTGCAGATACAGTAAATGTTATCAATTTGTATCCTTTTTTTACACTAATTATTGGTTTGTGTTAAAAATGTTAGCAATTCCTGTTTGTGTCCAAATGTTAGCAATATCCAAGCACCAATAGGAATTGCTAACATTTTTTTATACAAACCAGCCATTAGTTTAAAAAAAAGAACACAAAATAGGAATTGCTAACATTTTTTATACAAATGTGTATCTGCTTCTCTAACACTAGGGTTTAGGCAGGCATTCATCTTGCTTCAAATAATAGGTCTTACAGTTGTTCTAAGCTTCATACATCAAGTGTGCCTGGTCGTAAACACTGATTATTGCAAAACTAAAAAAAAAAACAGGCGCAGCTGGTGTAAAACGGACGCAAAATGAATGACAAATTGCTAATAAATGGATACAAAAGAAGTTATTCATCAAAGTCCGAATTGTTGTGTATAGATGTGAATTCGCCAACTAGATAAAGTCCCAATAGACTGCTACTGTCGCAGTCGCAACCTTATAATGAGAATATTGTCGCAATCACCACTTTATTATGGAAATGGTGTCACAGTCGCAACTGCCAATTGGGAGATTTAAAGTTGAGCCGCGGCTGTAGTAACCTCCCAGCCGGCCGGCACTGTAAAAAAAAAAAATGCTAAGGGCGCCCCCCTGGGCAGGCGGCACCCCTAGCATTTGCCTACTCTGCCTAATGGCAATGTTGCAAGCTGTGGGGTAGAAAGAAGTCAATTGGAAGCACAAGTCACATGTGCTATTACCAACTGGCGCTGTGACCAGTGCTTATGGGGGTTATTCACTAAGGTGCAAATTCGACTGTTGAATTCGCAAACAGCGGATTCCCATAGTAAAACCGCTACAATTTCCACACTGTAAATTTGCAACATTTTTTTAATGTCAATATTGCGACAATTTTCCCATAATAAAGTCGTGACTGCAACAATATTCTCATTATAAAGACGCGACTGTGACAGTAGCAGCCTATTGTGACTGTCTTTATCTGGCGAATTCGCACCTATATCCAATAATTCCAACTTTAGTGAACAACCCCCTATATCTTTACTGCTTCACCCCCCCCACCCCCCCCTCCCCATCAAGTAAAAACAGCATTTGTACCGGAACTATTTTAGAGTGAAATCAGGAAATTGTAGCACCATTGTAGAAACTATGGCAGGCACAACTCAAAGGATTTTGCCATTGTTTTCAATTTTTCCTGGATCTTACGTCTCAAATACAAAAATTCACATAAAGTTTTTGTTTGGATTATGAGTCCGTTTTGGTTTTTTTAGAGAAATGGGTGTAGATATGATCACATCTTAAGGCACATTTTTTTTTCATTAAACAAATGCTCAAAGACTCTGCTAAACTGTCAATTATCAGGCTATGTAGATTTAGTATTAAGTGCTGTAAAAAAAATTCAAATTGTTATTAATTCCTAAGTTCAGAGTAATTAACTTATTGGCAGTGAAAACATTTTTTGCCACCGCTTAACGATAATTTTAGCTAGCTTTCTTGAATTCATGCTAATGTTCACTATGGGGAAATTTCCTAACCTGGAGCTTAAAAAAAGGAGTCATTGCAAACATTTAAAGATGCCATTACAAATATGGAAAATTCAGTAGGTAATGAATGCCATGTGGTTTTTGAATATCCAACTTTTTTAAAGCCAAAGCCACTGTGTAGAATGGTTGTAACATGAGGCAAAATGTTGAACTGATTTTATAATTTGTACTGATTTCTCCCATCTATGTTTGCTTTTCTGAAATGATGCCAAACAAGAGTAAATGTGGTATTTTGTCAGTTGTATATATCCATAAGTGAAATGAAAGGAGAACTGAAGTTAAAAAAATAAAGAGATATTAAAAACTTACCTTATATTAAGTTCCACCGTTGCAGTCACAGCTTCATCTAGACCAGTAATGGGTAACCTATGACACACATGTCAGAGGTAACACGCTGAGAGGATTTTGCTGACACACATCATGGTGCCATTTGTGCCGCACTCTCAGTAGAAGAGTTGCCCCGCCTCTGGATGAAGATGCTGTCAGGTATGGATTTTTCTCAAAGTGACACACCACCCAAGTTATGCTCAGTTTTTTGATGAATTTTGACACACCAAGCTCAAAGGTTGACCATCACTGATCTAGACTGTAATTTATCTTCATCGAGGAAGAGCTCACGGCGCTTTGGTCGACACAGGAGCCAGTGTGAAGCTCCGCCCACTTATCGAATCAGCAGTGCAAATGGGTTTCAAGTTCATTGTGGGGCCAATGAGAACTTTCATGATGATGTTGAAACTCAACGTGATGATGTTGAAATCCATTTCCCTACGTGGGCAGAATTTCACATTGGCTTCTGTGTTAGCTCTGCCTTGGTGAAGACAAATTACAGTCCAGATGAAGCTGTGACTGCAACGGTGGAACTTAATGTATGGTAAGTTTTTAATATCTCTTTTTTTAACTTTAGTTCTTCTTTAAGATGACTTTTGGATGTAAGAAAAAACATTTAAGAACACAGTAAAACAGTGACCAGACTTGACCAGTTCTACCTTGCTTTTAGGACTGATGATAATTCATTTTCAAATCACATATTATCTAATAGCAATTTACATACATACTGCAACTGTTTATAACAGCAATGCAGCATTCAAACCAATTTTAAATTAACATTTCATCATATGCTTGTGTTAAGTTTTAAAGAGATGAGGTTTCAACTCTACTTGCACCCCCCCCCATGTAATTTTGTACATGCACATACCAGCCGTGCCCACCTTTAGTGAGGAGATATGGAGATTCAAGGATCAGAAAAGGAGTGCCTAGGTGTGGAAAGGGTTCTTTTTTTTTTTAAGACCCAGGGAGTAATTCAGGAAAATGCGAACTTACCTGGCGATCCTTCGATTCACCTCGCCGAAACTGGTATGCGCTCCCTGCTCTCCTGCAAGCAGATATCAGCGAATGCTTTAAAGGTACTTCAGCTCACCTCACGACCACTCGAGTCGCCTCGCGAGACTGGAATACCTTTAAAACATTCACTGATCTCTGCAGGCAGGAGAGCAGGGATCGCATACCAGTCTCGGTGAGGTGAATCGAAGGATCGCCAGGTAAGTTTGCACTTTCCTGAATTACCCCCTAAACCCTGGAGACAGCACTGACTGCAGATAATCATATCCTTAATTGTCAACAAAGTATTTTGGTGTTAAAACTATTGTTACACCTGTTTAACTCCAATTTAGCCATTAATGCTAGGTTAATAAAACCCTCTCCCCATGTAGACATTTATTTTAGGCATTGCCATTCTCCCTTAAAACAACCAGATAAAACAAACAAAAAAAAATAAAACTCCCATTTAGATTGGCATGGCAGTTATTTTAATACAGCACTTCTAAAAAAGTTATCTTTGCAGTTATATGAATGAATTGTATTGCTTTCTATCTGTTATTATCTTTACGGATAGTAGCCACGTTGTTAAACAGACCTCTCCCAGTGCCACTGTCTTCTATAGAACTTCACATAAATCATATATAGAAAAGGTGCCAGAAAACCCAATTTCATAAGCTAAATATCTTACTTTCTATATACTATTTAATTTGGAAGCACGGAGTGAATATACAGTATCTACACACGCATTTGAGACATTTTCAGTTTTTGGTGTTACTGTTCTTTTGAATAAGGCAGGGTTCACACGAGCAGGGCCGGTTCTAGCGCTGAGCGATGTGGGCGACTGCCCAGGGTGCAATCTATTATAGGGGCGCTGTCGCCCACTGCAAACTTACCTCCTCCAGTGTTCCAGCAATGCTCCTCTTCTGAATGCCGCCCCACAATGAGGGGGCATTCCACTTACCTCATTGTGGAGCGGCGCTCAGAGGAGGAGCGTCACTGGAACATTGGAGGAAGCGAGTTGGGGACACTGGGCGGGTGTGCGCCCTGGGTTCGTCAGGAGAGGTGCGCGGGGGGGGGGGGGGGGGGGGGGGGGGGGGGGGGGGGGGGGGGCGGTTCAGCCAGGGTGCCCGTAGGGCCAGATCCGGCCCTGCAGATGCGCGTAGGATGTGCTGCGCATCCTAAGCTCGTGTGAACCCGGCCTGAAAGGTAAAGCATGGCTTTTGTTTAAAGCCTTTGGGTGAAGGGATTATGGAAGGCCAGGGACCATTATTAATGAATTAATTAGTTGATTTCTCAGTCAGACAGCTGACTCCAACACTGAAAAAGAAAGTGTTTCACATTAGTTAAGCAGTGAAATTACTGGATGGAAATAAGTGACCTTTAACCCAATCAGGGAAAGGAACGCCCCCGCTGAAATGTGTCAGGAAATGAACCAATAAAGGTTTAGCAGGGAACAGGTTAACGCTCACAAAGAGGCCAGCGCAAGGAGAAGCTAAGGCCACGCCCTACTCCACCTCCTTCCAATCCCCAGACCGCCACTAGGATGACGCAGGAGGCTACAGGCACGTGACCGCAGTGGAATGCAAACAATGCGCCCAAGTCCGTCCCGCTGTAGTTTGTCGCCGCTGAAGAGTTGGGAGGAAAAGGGGAAGAGGACTACGAGCCACCCGCGAACCTGACCATAGCGGATAAGCCGCCGCTGGACTCTGCACCTCCTAATGGTAAACTTTGCTGAAAGTTCACGGTCACTCTAGTGCATGTTATAGGAACAACACACGTGAACTCCCTGCTAATAACACGTAATGTTCATGGCTGCATAATGGCTAGTGTAAGGCAAGGTGACAGTGACCAGTCCACTAGACTGCCATTCATATAACACACAGGGG
>WMED01012311.1:0-14869 GCA_019650415.1 Pipa parva
TTTCATGATTGCACTATTTCAAATTATTCTAATTCGTTGACCAGCACTTGTATATGAGGTCACAGAGACGCAAAGCTATTAACAGTGTTGTTGACCGAATGCACATGAACAGCGGACAGTGCGGTGGCATAGGGGTTAGCACTACTGCCTTGCAGCACTGGTTTCAATTCAATTAGATTGTAAGCTCCATGGGGCAGGGATTGAAGTGAATGATGAATCTCTGTAAAGCACTGCGTAATATATCAGCTTTATATAAATGAATACATATGGGTCACCTCAGTCTACATCAGCTCCTATTTATATGATATACCTTAATGTGCCTATACAAAATCAGGGGACAATATATTTTCTTTAACTTGTTTTGACCAACACGTCACAAAATATTAACCCAACTTTTTTGGCAAGGCCATTTAGTTTAAGGATTCTCTAAAATGTAGTTTAGAGAGAGCAACTTTTGATTCAGCAGTAGAGGGATTTATTGTATATTTGGAAGGCCAATTAAAACCTTTAAATTCCTACAACTGTGCTCCTACAAAGCTTTATACTGTTTGTAGAATACATATTGACCTGCATCCTTTAACTTAACAATAGCTGGGCACAGTTACTTTTTTATGCATACTAAATGATGCAGTTCTGACCTTAATCCCAACAAACTATTTACTGCCTTACACTGTGACAAATTTATTGGATGGCACCTAACCCATCCACATTAGCTTATATTAAAACCCGCAGGTGAAACCGGAATTTTCCAATAATGAAAATAACTGGTTAAAGCATGAATTGTTAGATGGAGCAACACTAAGCAGCTGAAAGCTTTGACTAAAGTGTACTTATTTTGTCTACCTTAATTCTACTGATTTTATGATCATTTAACTAAATGATTTTCTTATATTGTAAAGTGCCCATCCTTGCAATTATAGTTAAGGCAATACATTCTATTAGAATTAATCTTACCTATAAAAAAAATAATCAGTATAGTTAACAAGTTAACTTTGACTATGAGTAGCAATTCAGTACCCCAGTGGTAGATTGTATTAAAAGGATAAGCAAAAGGTGAAAAAATGCTTACTTTTAACCTGACAGGAAACTCCTATTGGGTAATTTTGATGTTTTATTTTCTTTTATAAACCTGTTTCCCCAAAATGCTTTCTGGTCCTGTTTAACAAAATCAGTACTATACTTTTCCTTTGAACACCGAAAGATACATTTTCATGACTTGGACCTGACACCACTGTACTAAATACTGTGTACAGTGTACTAAATACATTGTTAGCTATAAAGGCTGGAGAATTTGTCAAAGTGCAAAAATTGTTCAATATGTATAGTTTTTTGTTCAAACCCCTCCCAAACACAAAATGTTACTGATTTAGTAACAAAAGTTAACCAACATGAAGTTGCAAACTACCATTGTACAGGAACTTTACATCTTCTATTTAGCGTTTGAATATTAGAATTCACTACACCGGTGAACTTTAAATCCTTTATATGAAAGAGGCTCTTGCTAAAGGAATCCCTAAACTTATGTAGATAAGGTAAAGCAGAGACTCCAACCTCTGCTGATCAGAGTATTCTTAATTCTGCAACAATCAGAGCGATGCACATTGATTTTATCAGGATTATTTATTAACAGTTCCAAGAAAAAGGTTTTATTTTTTCTTCTCCACGTCCTGTTCTGCAGCTTCCTTGGCTCTCTTGGCACGAATGCCAAAAAGTCGGGCATTGGCGCGGGCCATACGTAAGCTTGCAAAGGCTTTGAAGTTCTTCTCTTCCTCTGTGATGACTCTTGCCTTTTCCTTTTTGTACACCTAAAATAAAATACACAAAATGAAATCCCCAGTTATCATAAGATGACAAAGGAAAACACCTTTAACTCAGAGTGTTAGATACTGCTAGCAAAAAAAAAAAAAAAAAATCATCCACTAACATGCATTTTTAAAAGGCAAAACTATAAAATAATTTGATCAATCTGAACTAAAGTATATAATACACCGCTGAACGCAAACAAGAAATCAGCATCATTCAAGAGTGTTAAAAAATTGGAGCATTTTTTATTTTTAGCTTCTATGAGTGACATAGCTACCAATGCTAGAATAAATGCACCAACATCTTCCTGCAATGCATTCGTTGTTAAAAGCAGCTAAAAAAAAGTGCAGCAATGCTTTAAACCATCCATCTACTGAGAAGTAAACTTCCAGAATAGAGTTCATTGACTGTTCATAATGGATAAAGGTAAATTTGACTGTAACTCACTTAAAGTATTTCTGAACTTCAGTATCAAGTAGTAAAGGCTTTATCCAGGTATCAATTTCTGCTAAAATATACTCCCTGAGGAAGCCAAAACGGTGAAACGCGTAGGAGTTCTTTTTTGTTTCTATTTGGACCTGTGCTAATGTGTATTTTTATGCACCCGCACGCCAGTTTTTTGAGGAATTATCCCATACAGCTTATCCAAATCAACTAAGGAGAACCTGCGTGAATCCCACATTGGATACCACCATTTGGTCGGGATAACACCATAGTAATCAGAAGCCTTAATCAATGGATAATGAGTGAGTAGAATTTACTGTTATTTTTATCATTTTTAAAGTGACCTACACTATCTACTCCTTTCTTATACCCAGAAAACGTGTGACACTCAACTTTAACTCCTACACTGGATATCATCGATTGGTCAGGATTGCACCATAGTAATCCAAAGCTCTAACAAATGGATAATGAGTGAGTAGAATCTACCGTTAATTTTATCATTTTTGAAGTGACCTGCACTATCCACTCTTTTTATACCCAGAGGAAACGCGGCTGTCCCAACTCATTTTAACTTCTGTGTAATAAATGTTCCCTTTATTGTAAATTTGAGAGTCACATGGCTAAACAAAAACTATTGGCTTTAAAAATAAGCAAGGAACAATAACTAAATTATGCACTACTTAGAAGATTGTACGTGTTCTAATTAACACTCAATGGATCAAAACTAACTGGTTGCTAGATGTTTCTACACTTGTGCATTCTTGCATGGTTATGTAAATGTCTCATTAGGTCTAAAATCAAAGTGAACTGTATATGGCTATTAGAAATAAATCTGATTTGAGGCTAAGGTACTCCTCTTGTGACAAGGGACTTAGCAGGACAAATTACCATCTACAGGTGCACATACTATACTTACATTGCGGATTGGCATGACTGGTCCAGTCAACTGAGTAGCTAGCTTCAATTCTTCAGCCTGCAATGGATACAAAATATAAATTCATCCACGCAGAATTAAAACAGACAGTTTTAAATAAACTAAGGTTCAGTCATCAGATGGAATGGGGTTCATTGAAACTTCATCACAGAAATGCAGAGGTTCCAGAGAAAATGTCATCATCTGACTGAAAGCCCTACATGGTCACCATTATTTTCTTACAGCAGTAAACATATTGCTAATTCCTCAAAATAGAGAAGTTAAAGATTGAGGGGGTTATTCACTAAAGTCCAAACTGTTGCGTATAGGTGCAAATTCGCCAGATAAAGACAGTTGCAATAGGCTGCTACTGTCGCAGTCGCGTCTTTATAATGAGAATATTGTCGCAGTCACGACTTTATTATGGGAAAATTGTCACAATCTTAACATTAAAAATTGTCGCGACTTTACAAAGGGGAAATTGTCGCAGATTTGCTATAGGAATCCGCTGTTTGCGAATTCAACAGTCAAATTCGCACCTTAGTGAATAATCCCCTAAATGTTTTACCTGAAGTGATGCATGAATCTGAAATGCACCCCAAAATGTAAATTCAATAAAAGGACCAGTTACCCTCAAAACTACCATTCATTTATTTTTTGGATTGACATGGCAAAAAACTTTGTTACACAAAGCATACACCCACCCATATCAACACCATAACTTTTTTAGTTCATACAAGACAATAACCGTTCATGTTTAAATCTAAACACAAAGTCAAAGCAGCTAAAACCACTTTAAAGGAACACTCCGACCAAAATTGGAAAAAAAAAAAAAAAAACAAAAAAAAACACACATTTGCTAATTTATGCTAATTACTAACTTTTAGTAAATGCTTTTTTTTTTTTAAATTTTGGCCAAAAAGTTCACTTTCTTACCTGTAAAGAAGGGCTGTCCAGCATTTCCTTTGTTGCAGACTCCATCTTCTTTCTCTGCCGGCAACTCTACCACGTCATTTTCAGGCAGTCCCTCTGAGGTGCGCTCAGAGGACCGGCCTGAACCGGATGCCATAGTTGCCAACAGAGAGAGAAGATGGAGTCTGCAACAAAGGAAATGCTGGACAGCCCTTCTTTACAGGTAAGAAAGTGAACTTTTTGGCCAAAATTTTCAAAAAAAAATGCATTTACTAAAAGTTAGTAATTAGCATAAATTAGCAAGTGTGTTTTTTCAATTTTGGTTGAAATGTCCCTTTAAATAAACATTTTTTACTAGTAAGTATACCTTCATACATGGCATGGTAATTTTTTGCCATTACAGTCCATTTAAGTGGGCACCTTAAGGCAGCAGCTTCATTAGAAAAATGGTAGGAGAACAATGGAAAGTTTTAAAACTACCACATGCTATCCCCCAAGGGGGTCAAAATTACATTCCTGAATTTCAACAGCAATCAGCACATTATTTCTCTAGAGAACACTGGTACTTACAGAGCTGTCTCCCTTCTTTGGAGCAGAAGGTTTGCGAGGGAAGATGATCAGTTTGGAGCGATATTCCTTCAGTCTCTGAACATTGGTCTGCAGAGACTCTGTAGACTTGTTGCGGCGCCTTGGATCAACAGAAATACCAATAGTACGGGCTACTTTCCTGTGGATGCCAGCTGCCTGTGTCAGGAAATTTACATTTATTAGATTGCCTTAAAGGCAACATGGATATTTAAGTAAACTAAACCAGCCATCAAGATAAAAGGTTCAAAGAAATCATCACAGTAATGCAGAGATTCCGGAAAATTTGTCATCACATGACTGAAACATGTAGCTGACAGTAGCAAAATTACTACAAATTTAAAGAATGTAACAGGCGTATTAAAGGAAATCTCTCTCAATGCTAAATCAATACAAAAGTAATACAGTCCTGGTAATTAGTTAAAAGCTCAAGAACTACTACTGGTTTTGAAGCAAAGAGATCATATCATAATGGGTCCAGCAGTGATGTGCTGCCATGCTAGACAATCGATGCCTGTACATACAGCACAGCCTTCTAAAATCAGTGTAAACAATAAAAAAAGCCTGCGGTAGCCACAAGCACTCTTTTTGTTACATGCATATTGCAAATTCTCTAATTTCAGAATACCAGTTTTAGGTTTTAAAAGGAAGTTCTCACCTTAAGCTCTTCCAGGCTAAAGCCTCTACCTGCTCGTACTTTGGTGTGGTACCTAATGGTAGGACATCTTACCACTGGCCTGACTGGACCAGAAATAGGTCGTGGAGCAATTCGTCGCGCTTTAGCTTGACGTGCCTTGCGTCTGTAGAAAATAAATACACCCTGTGATACTCAGGAAATGACATACAAATTGCACTTAGGAAAGTTAACAGAACAGAATTTTGTTCCTGAGGCAGCTTCCCTTTCCAAATAAAGGACATTAGGGAAAAAAAAACCAGCAAGTGTCAGCTGGTATCAGTGACCAGATTTGTACTATATGCTTTTCCCATGCTGCCAGCTACACGGTTTTATACACCAATCTCTTCTGCTTTATAATCTAGTAATGCAAAAGCTTATACCATCCACAAAGTGAGTCTACATACACATTGTTACTCTATCACTAAATACAAAACTATCAACTGAAAAGTTTACAGCCATCAGATGGAAAAGGGTTCAAGTAGGAATGATCAGATACTCAGCGATTCCTGAGCAAGTATTATTTCACTGTAAACCTTATAAAGCACTGCAACTAAAACATTCACAACTTACCTGCGGATCTTTCTAGCAGGCTGATTAAACCAAGTAGCCACCCGTCTTTGCCAATCCTTATGAAAGTGAGGCTTCAAGATCATGCCATTCCGGCTGGGTGCCATGGCTACTTAATCCCTAGAAAATAAAATGTAAAACACCTATATTATTAATAGAAAGTGGAAGGACCACACAAATATATTCAGTCATACACAGAAATATGGGGGATTGGGGGTGGGGAGCGTGCATCAGATCATAAAAATGATGATGTTAAAGGCATTTGGCACCGACGGTGAAGTCGGAAGGAGCTGTTGTGCTGGCTTCTCAGTCAGCCAGTAAAGAATAATCGGGTGCTGGTTAATTACAGCACAACTCACGCCGTGACTGTAATGAATCAGGTCTACATAAGGTAAATATTTTAACACTTTTTTTTTTTTTGCTTAGTTCTCCTTTGAATGCCCATTTTCACAAAAATTAAAATGGGAGCGGCTGGGGCAAAATGGACAATGTATATCTAATAATCTAATGCAAAACTACTTTGTGGCCATTTCTTTTGTTTTTATTAACATTAATACTATTTGTGACATTCCCTCCACAACATATTAGATCAATGTTATTGTCATTCTGAGCTGGCCTAAACACAATATAAAATGTAACATACGTTTAAAAGCTAAACAAACCTCTCCGGAAAAAAAAAAAATTCAAAGTGTAAATACTTGAACAAGACCAAAAAATAATCTGTACTACATTGCACCACATTAATGTTACTACTGCAGAATGCTTTTCAGATAAAAAGACATCTTTATAAAGATGATAGATACGGCTAGAATTGAATATGCTTTAGCTTGGAAACTCAGCAATCTGTTAAACTACTTTCACAAATAGATGACTAGATCAGGAATACATAACATGGCAGCAGCAAAAACCAATGATATAAAGTCATGCAAGGGAATCTAGGACAGATCATTACTTTAATTAGCCTTACACACATTCATTCAAATAAACAAGCGTGAACATCACTAGTAAACAAGAGACATAAGGATGTCAAATTAACCCAGGGCCAGGAGTACAGGGGAGCACGTTTCAGAAAAGGGCGAGTAAAGCCAGCGTCCCGCACACTAAACTCCAGTGAGAGCGGATCAAACCGGAGACAATAAGAAATATAACGACTCCTACACTCAGACAGGGAAGCAGCTCGGTGCCATGTAACGGGAATACCGGTAACCGACATCGAGCACACAGCTCAGGCACTAGACCATGCTAAAGTAAGACTATTAAACCGAGCAGCACTGACACCACAGAGCTGCCTCTGGGAACATATCCATTCACACTGGCCGCGGTAAATGGATCCTTTAGCTGCAGGCCGTAGCCGAGACCCGGGTCCAAGTATCCCCCGGTTACACAACATTGCGGGATGAAATAAGGACACAAACAGTGTCTCCGCGAACCCAAGTGAACTATACAAAGAAGGCGCTGTACAACCAGGGCAGCAGATAAGAGGATGGCACCGGATCGAACTATCCGTGCCCGCCAAACTCGCACACGTACCTCTACAGGGAGAAAATGGCCGGAAAGAAAGGAAGCAGTGCCCCGCTGCATCATGGGATAAGAATGATTCGAGCCAACCAAGTGAGAGAATTCCCGTTGGCCAATCGCGAAGCAGTGGATGAAGCACGTGCTTCCTCCCTAGGATGTTTAAGCTGCAGGCGCCGCTTTGCTTGTTAGTAGTCTGTGAATGGTTGTTCTTTTCTCTTCCAGATACTGTACTTTATTGGAACACAGAGCATTGCAGTGGATGAATAGGGCTTAGCTGTCGTTCATACACACAAACATACATACATACATACACACACGCACACACAGCTTCATTTGTGTGCCCTTTATATTAAGCAGCAATTCATTATCTGTTCTGCCAGACTGTCATCAGTAAGTGATATTGCTAATAAAGAGCAAACAGGCATGCTACAATTTAATGGCTGACTGGAGGAGGCTTTATTTGGAGTCAGTGGATGGAATAATTCATTTTAAGGTGAACAATATTACAGCTACCAATTAACTGAGGCAAACATGCATTTATACAGACACTGCTCACAACAAGGCCCAAGTACTTATTCTGCAACACCCTCTGGGGGGGTTCAAGTGCTGTGGTGCTGCAGAAGGATTGCAACTGCAGTTTTAGAGCTGCTGGGCCTCCTTAGGGTTCTTGCCCAATCACTACTTCTGCAAACTCTATAGATAAGTCCCAGACTGAGGGAATTTCTTCAAACCAAGTGGTTCATTGTGTGGTGACCAGTTGTCTGGCTTCCTGTGCAGATGAAGGCTCACATCACTTAATAAAGTGAATAGGTTTGAATCTGTTGCACCATCACACTGGGAGGAGGTACTGGAGCACAAACTGGACCAAGTCATCCCCTGAGAATTGCTTTTTGTTCTTGGCCACTTGGTATCATGAATGGATCAGTGTGCTTTAGATAAAGTTTGGGACTAATCAAACATTTCCCCAAACATTTCAGGGCAGAAGAACAAACTGATTGAGCAGTTTAGAACAGGACATTTGGGAGTTATTCATGTGGATTAGGATGCTGGCAGGCAGCCCAATCTAGACAGAAGATTACTTCCTCTGGCCTCTAAACTTTGATCTTCCAGGTATGATTGAATCTACAGCACAAGAAAGAACCAATTCGACCTTGTCAGACTGAATTGCTTCTTTCTATTTCACAGGCTAACAAATTACTAGATCAGCTTTAACTTAATTTCTAGATACTGAGATAATGGGTTACTGAGGCAGATTTGGCACCTTATGGTAAACAATAACTTCAGCAAACATCCATGATACCCAGGCACCTTTGCCCACAATTATATAGAAATCCAAACAAAAGTGTTAAATGAGCTGTATAAAGTGTTGGATCAATTTACTGTACAGTCTTTAACAAGTGAACCTCCACAGAAAGTAGTGCTTCCCTGTATGTTTTTGATATTAGTTAAAGTGGACCTGTGAGGGTCTGCTCCATTTTGGACTTGAATCTCGGGCTGGGCTAAAAGGATGCCAGACATAAAAGTTCCAACACTCAGATCCCTTAAATCACATTCTAGCAAGGATCTGATTGGAGGAGCTATAACGTTAATCATCAATTAGCTCCACCCAACCCAACTTTTGATGCTTTTAGCATTCAGCTAAGACAACTCCCTGCTTCCTTAAAAAAAGTCTGTTAAGTGGACTTGACAGATTCACTTTAAAGAAAAGTAAAATAAATGTAGGCTTTTCTTTTCTCTTTAATTGTATGTGGCTTTGTGTTTTCAGCAGATGCCGGCAATGCATTGTCTTGATGTCACAAAGAAATGGAGCTGATATGAAAATGTAGGAAAACATTCTGGTACACATGAAAATGTTACCTCCAATATTTTCTGATATCACCTTGTACACCAGCACAGCAGCAAGTAAGCCTGACAACCATGCTCCTCCATCAGAATGCTCGCTGCTGTCCTGAGGATGTCTCTGAAGGTCTGGTGCCTCATAGGTGACAGCCTTAGGGGCCACATGAGGAGCTTGGGCTGTTTGTATTCATGGCTGCATGAATATAGTATTCAACAGGAGTTTGGTGTGATTACAATGGAGTCAGATTGCATATTGTGTAGATATATAAAACTGCAATAGGAATACAATGTGTTATAATATAACTAGGTTTATAGTCTTTTTGCTTAGCATTGTGAAGTCTAACATGGAAATTAAACTTGGAATTCCAGGCTCAGCCCAAACTCTGAGACAGAGATCAATAGAAATGGCCTTGGTTCTGTATCTGAATGACAGCCTCAACATGAAAGGATTGGTTGTTTTCCCAGTGTAAAGTGGTCTTTAGTGACCAATCCATTGAAAAATATTTTTAGACAATATGGGGAATATTCAAAAAGATTTAAAATGGTGAAAAAGCGTGACAAATATGATTTTCCCTTATTTTTTCACCTTTTGATCATTTTGCCTGTTTATAAACTCTTTTTACGATGCTTTGCCCCATTTTGGGGATTGCCCTTTCGTGCATTCACCCTAGCGCTATTAATAAAAAATGCCTTATTTCAACCATCCGATATCAATCTAAACTATTCACTACTCCAGTTCTTGATAACTTCCTATGGGAGAACTGTAACACTGACATTAAAAGCAATATGGAAACGCCTCAAAAGTCAAAACCAGCAACAAATTATCCAAACATCAAAGTGAAAAGCAGCAAAGTATCCTAAAAAGTGAAAGCAAACAACAAACTACCCAAAACCAGTAAGTATACAACAGAAAACAGCAAGCAAAGAGTTAAAAGAAAATAAGGAATACAGTAATGGGCTAAGTCCCTCCTGTGGCATTGCATAGACACCAGTAATTGAGGTTCCCTGCAGTCGCTTTTTTCTTCTTTCTCCCCAACATTGTGTCCTGCAGTTTTTCCGTTGAAGCTTGGCCTGTCCTTGATCTTTCAACTTTGATATCTGCCCCAATCCTTGCTTTGAGCATCACTTTCAGTGCTACACCTTTTTAAAATTCTCCTCGTCATTTACCAGTTATGACTTTGCATTGTTTTATCTTTTCGGTTAGAATTTGTATAAATCTTTTTGGTATAACCAGTTTATTAATTATTTTGAGACAAGATTGTTTTATTAGAAGCAGTTCCAAGTCTTATTTAAATATTTTCACAACCCCAATATCTGGTCCATGCCAGGCTTATATTGTTATGTAACAACTGTTGATTGGCAGGATGATCATTTGACTTTAAATAACACTACAGTATTTCATATTGATCTACATTGCGCCACCTACAGAAGCTTGTGTTCTGTGGTACAGTTCCCTGGAATAGCAACATGGTTTATTAGAATGTAAAGCATACAGAAGCTTTCACTGAAAATAGTAGAAAGATCACTCAGCAAGAGATCTGTCCTTTTGTCCATCTGTCCTTTGAATTAAACACATTTTTATTGAAGAAATGTAATTTTCTATTTTGCATTATTTCTAGATTTAAAGTCACCTTTGCCTGTTTGGGCACTAGAGGGTGCCACACAGATGTGAGACTGTGTTTCTGTATATTCAGTTAAAAGATGTTAACAGTTAGTGGAAGATGCACCTATCTCTTACATTTGATTTCACTAGAGTTGTTCTGAAATGTCAAAATATTTTTTTATAAACTCTTTTATTCAGGGTAGTATGAAACAATTACTCCACATACTGTAACTCTGTAATTGGCCTGTATCCCTGAATCTCAATGACAATGATCTTAAATGCTTTTATGAAGATGCTCTGGAGCTTTAGGACTGAATGCTAAAAATTTACAGCAACCTGCTTCCCGATAGCTTGTGCATTAATCTTAAAGCCAAGCTGCAGGAGGAGAGGGGAGCCTTCATTGTTGCTTCTGGTAAGCAAACCCAGCTGGGTCATTTTTAGTTCTGAGCATTTAGAAGCTCCCTTTAAAGGGAATCGATAGTAGTAAACCATACTTACCTAATCAATCCAGCAATAGTACATGAAGTGTACTGCTGTTAGATCAGTATTCATTGGATGATCCTTAGCCCAGGATCTGGAGATTCATGCACAGTCGTAGTTTCACTGAAACTTGGGAGGGTCTACGTGGGGGACCGACATCGCTTACATAAGAGAGCAGAGCGGCCTTTAAGGGAACAGTCAGACAAAGCATTTTGACACCAGTGATGAAGCCGGTATCAAAATGCCCGTAAAACAAGTTCTATTAATTTCAGTGACGACATTTTCAAAATCACCTTACAAATTGTGTATAAAATTACGAGGCAGTTTTGACAAGGTCATCATTAAAATCAATAGGACGTGATGTAACTGTGATTTGTTGACAGGCTTAAATGCCACTACCATAACACCTCACCTGATAATGGCCATAATGTGTCCTAATCAATTAAATCAATGAATTTTACTTCCACAAGTGATACATGGGTCAAAAGGCTGATGGAAAAGTCAAGTTACCTATTTTGCTCCACTTCCTCAGAAGTATATACGGAGCATATGCAGACAGATTATAAAGATGGAAACTGAAGGGCCAAGTGTAGATGCACTAAACTTTCCAGTCATCCAGAATTCCTGGACAGATTCTAAAAGAAATGAAAAAGCCTTAATCATCTCTGTAAATTATAAATTGGTCATAGTTTACCTACTAGAAATTATCTAGATGATAAAAGAATATTGAAATAATTTGCTACAAGGCGCAGGAAGGATTGAGAGGAAGGCCTCAGTCTTCAAAATATTGCATTATAAAGAAAGAGGATATATGTAAGTAAAGCACAAATAAAGGGGATTTTTTTAATTTGGCTGTATTAGTACTAGTAACAAGATAGTGAAATAAAGACTCTTAACATGTGCACTAGGCTTCAAGGCAAAAATGATTTAATTGCAGACAAAAAATATTTGATCCCTAACCTATTAAATACATAGTATTTAGCTTATTTAAATATATGCAACAGGGAAACACACCTTCCCTAAACAAAGTACTGTATACTTAGGAGTGGAATAATTATTTGCCTGAACTCAATCCTCTTACCTTATTTTTCCAGAACATCATAATCACTCAAGTTAGAGCCTAGAAAAGCACAGAAACCACAGAACTTGCTCTAAGTGAGTAAAAATATTGAGATCACGAAGAGACTTTATGCCTGCAACTACATACTGACAGCCATGGGCATTAACACACAGATGGTTTTATACATGCCTCAATTTAAGCACAGAATAAGAAGTTAAGGGAGAGCTGGAGCAATGTAACTTCAACTGGAAAACACTGTTGTTCCAACACACTTGTATTTTTATAGGTCTACTGTATTTCTATAAAAGTCTATTGTTACAAGTTGAATACCAATAAATTACACCCTAATGCTATTTATCAGTTGTGCTGGGTTGGTCATAACAAACAAATTAAAATCACTTGAGTAAACCCAGAATCCAACATCACATACCTTAAAGTAGTCAACAAGTACCTGACATGGTTCTCTTGTCAGGTATGAGAAAAATGTCATTCTTGCAGTGGATATAAACAAAGATCCTGGAGAGTGTGATATGAATCACTATAATGTAAATGCCACAGTAAGCAGATTTCTTGGGCATTAAAAAACATATTTGAAAAGTATAAAGCTTATCTTAAAACTTGAAATCTCCCATTCATTGAAGTGCAATATGTATGCACGCACTGCCTTCTTGTGTCCATGTTGTGATATTGAACTCAAATGTGCAATTATGCAAACAGAATAACATTTAATGTTCAGCTCATTTCAAAGAACGTTAAACAGGGTTCAGGTTTGGTTCTTCTTCCTCTTCCTCTCTTCGGGGTGGAGGCCTGCGTGGTTCATCCTCTCCGCTGTCTTGTTTGTCTTTCTCAGCCTCAATCCAGCTTTGTGGAGCGATCATCCTTTTGGGCCCATGGGGAGGAGGTCCAATGAGCTGCTCAATGTCACCATAGTTTATAACTTCCTTCTCCAATAAGGCATTGGCCAACTAAAAAGAAAAAGGTAAAAATTTCAGTGGATCCAGTCATTGAAACATTTACCTAGACAGAAATTTAGAATGATAGCTTTAGTTACCATTCAGGTGGTTATTCACTAAGGTGCGAATTTGACTGTCGAATTCTCAAACACTGGTTTCCCACAGTAAATCTGCAACAATTTCCCCATAATAAAGTCACGATAATTAAGATTGTGACAATTTCCCATAATAAAGTGGCGACTGTGACAATATTCTCATTATAAAGACGCGACTGTGACAGTAGCAGACTATTTCGACTGTCTTTAGCTGGCGAATTCGCACCTATACGCAACAATTTGGACTTTAGTGAACAACCCCATCAATGAAATAAAAGCATGGAACAATTTAAATAACATAGAACTGTATATGATATAATTTATCTTCAATTTCCACAGAATTTTGTAAAGAAAAGTAAGGTTCGGGCTACACTGGTGATCTTCCTAGTCTTGGCAATCTTATGGCAGATAGGAGAGCCTCTGGCATCTAATAGCAGACATAGATACAACTGTCCAACTGCTTTGAAAAAAAAACTAGTAAATAGCTGCAGACATAAGAAAACCGCACTTCACCTGCAACACTAGCTTATGGGCCAACTGTCACAGGCTATCATGGGAAGGAGTTCTGTGCAATTTTCATACCTTCTTTAGACACTGCAAAATGTTGCAAAGCTGGTTGTATTTAAATTGTCTGATGGTTAAAGGAGAACTAAAGGACATATTAAAAAAATACCTTATATTAAGTTGAACTGTTGCAAGTCACAGCTTCATCTGTACTGTAATTTCACTCCACCGAGGCAGACTTCCCAGCACTTAGGCAGACACAGGAGCCATGGAAAAGGGCTCACACATTATCATGCTCATTGTGGGGAGTGTTCTCATTGGCCCCGCAATGAATGTGATGATGTTGAAACCCTTTTGCATGGCCAATTCAATAAATATGTGGAGCTTTGCACTTGCTCCTGTGTCAGCCTAAGCGCTGTGAAGTCTTCCTCAATGCAGTGAAATTAAAACACAGTTGAAGCTGTGACTGCAACGGGTCCAACCTAATATAAGGGTTTGTTTTTTGTTTGTTTTTTTATATGTCCTTTTTTTTTACCTTTAGTTCTCTTTAAACTCCGTGTATGCCAGTGGCAATTTGAACTTTATTAGTCAAGTCTGCCTTAGCTTTAGGACAAATACAGTACTTACCAAAAGCAGCTTGTCCCTGTTGTCCAGCAACAGTTTCTCTGTGCGCCTGTAAGCTGTAGACACAAGCTGCTGGGCTTCCTGCAAAATAGAAAATTCAAGTAAAATTCAAGGCAGAAAAGTGACTAAAGATCCTTTATTGCACAGTGGGATATAAAGGCTAAGAGCAACCTTATACTTCTTGGCTGATTCCTTTATAAACATAAAGGGAGCTGCATGGGCCAAGTCCAACAACTTTGGCCCTTATTCATCAATGTGCGAAGTGAACCGCGATGTGTTCGATTCACTTCGCA
>WMED01012312.1:0-14869 GCA_019650415.1 Pipa parva
CTATAGCGATTCCTCTCCCCAGCACTGATTAAGCTTCCTGTCACTCACAGGAAGCTTAATTAGTGCTGGGGAGACCCTCCTCCTTTGCCGGCTGTCAGCTCAGCCTTACAGCACAGCAGACAGCCGGCAACGGAGGAGGTAATTTTGCAGAGCCCCCCTTTCATGGAGCCTCGCGCCCCCCACTATTTGAGAACCGCTGCCTTATAAGAAGGGTCCTGTGGGCACTTCCGGGCTCAGCAGCGCTTCTCGACCCCTGACGGGGTCACTACCAACAGGTTGAGAACCGCTGCCCTAAAGGGATATTCTAGTGGTTATCCACTTCAGAGTTTATTTTAAGCACGTTGTAAATAGTGGAATTCTAAGACAGTTTATCACTGACCTTCATGTTTTACTTCTTGCAATTTGCTAAATGTTTAGCTTCCTGTTCAGAACTATCATTTTCTTATTTACATTTTTTTGTCCTACAACTGAGTTAATAGAACAGTAACACCAAACAAATGATGTAAATGGCCCAAATGTATTTATGGTTATATTAAATATGTGCCTTCAATAATTCTAAATTGTGTTTATAAAATGTGATATTTAGCTGTTTAGCTTTAAAAATTAGGCTTTCAGGCACATTTTTTGAATAAGTATTATATAAAGCACCATAAAAAAAAAAAAATGGGGCTGGGTGAGGTCTGGCAGCTATCAGTAAAGATAATGGTAAAGATAAAAAAAACAAAAAAAAAAACAATAAAATTCATGCATTTAACTCCAAGGTTAACATTAGCACAGGTGCTCTTTCATATGCCGATCCATATGGGAATTTTTTTTTTGTGTGTGTGTGTTACTGGTCCTTTAAGTACAGACTGTTATACGGACTGAAGAGAAAGATAAATAATAATTAAAAAAAAAAAAGTTAAATTAATTAAAAATCAAATCTAAAATGAACTAATGAACTGCAACAAAATGTAATGGCAGCCATAACAAAATGCAAGCCATTGTTATACTCTATATTCTATAGGCTAGTGATGGCAATCCTTTTCGGCACTGATGTCACTCCCCAGCACCTTGATCTGAAGAGCAGGCGCTGATGAGTGACATCATCATTCCTGCTTCGGGGGAGGAGCTCTGCCACATCTATCCTATGGTGAGCGAATGCTCCTTCAGCGTAGGCTGCAGATCTAAACTGAAAACTGTCAGATTGGGTCCGTGACCTACACTGTAGGATCAAGTAAAGCAGCAGTGGCGAAGGCGCGTGTGCCCTTTCTGACACGTATGCCATAGGTTCACCTTCCCTACTATAGGCCAACACTTGCCTACTTCACATAAACAGTGATAAAACACATACTCTGTGATTTACTGCTCATAACAATATGAAGAGTAATTACAAGTAACTCCTGTTGTGATTTCTGTAAGGTCACAAAAACATTGCCAAACCACAACTATGAGTAATTGTCCATTGCACGTGTTGGGTTAGTCTCATTTATCACTAATTAATAACTACTGCAGTGATTTCATAATTTTATAGGGACATATCACATTTTTACTTGTAAAACAACCTTTTTTTTCCAGGAAGAATAAACCAGGAGACACACACACACACATAGACACAGTCATTCTTCCAGGAAAAGGATAGGCTGGCTGGCACTAACCACAAGTCAACAGAGACAGCTAGGCTGGTTACTGGGTGGTGACTAGAGTCTGAACCAAAGAAAATAACATGTCCACACGTTTCTGTAAATTATTATAACAAAGCTGGGTAACATCTGTTCTCTAATTTAGGATCTATTTAACCACTAACATTTGACTACATTATTTAGAGTTGAGTCAAACTGGGGGTCAAAGGGTGACACTTTGAACTAGGTACTCCAACAAGGGATGTTTGGAGCTTTATTATGGAAACAGATGGAAAGGCACGTGACATTCTTCTGCCTATAAACAGATAGGGAGAAGTTATTTACAGTACGTGTACCTATACTTTACTGAGTCTTATTACTGAGATGGGTAGAATAAAACTCCTGGCACAGCTCACCCACTCCTAATGCACTGACCACACATTTTTTTTTTTATTCCCGTGTGTGGTCACCGCTTTGACATGTCATTAAACAGCCTGCCCTAGAGCCACACTGGGTTATCTGTTCCACTACCAATGACTGCTTTTTGTTTAGTAAGCTGGCATTTTAACAAAGATATGCCTGGCACAAGCTGTTAAGGGGCATTCTGAAGCAGCTGCCATGTGCAAATGAAAAAAAAAAATGTGTACAGTAAACCGCTTGGTGTGGCACTGCTCTATCACTGTAACTGAGCCATGTATTAACTTTAACTGTACATTTATAGCATAAAATATCTAATATGTACAATCAGTCTGCTTGGGAAGCTCAGTCATTATATAAATGTCACACATAAGCAAAGTGCTGATTATTAGTACTATGGCAAAGATGCATTATACTTACCATTCATTAGACTGAAGTGAGGGAGAGTCATTCTGTGCTATGTGGTATAAGGCACTCATTGCATTCATGTTAAACAAAGGAGGTTTCCTTTCAGCTATGGAAAAAATTGATCAAATATCTGTTTATATGGGAAATTAAACTTTTATTTATAACATTTCCAAGAATGACAAAGCAAAATCAACAGACCAACAGAAATAAGAATAAGCTTTCCAGTGCTAAAAGTGGAATTCACTGTAGTGACAATTTGTAGGTACTCCTCTAAGTACTTTGGGCTCTACAGGAAGAAATGCAGTTTTTGTGGTTTTGTTGGTGCTCGCAGAATAAGAGTGCAATAAGTTATAATTAAGAGTAAAAATAGAAACATTTCTCTAAGCATTCATTTGCACACAAACATACATACATTTTCCTGCAACTTTATAAATATAACCCACAATTCTTCCTTACTGCCTCCCCAGCAGTCTTCCTTTTCTGACATTCTTTATGGTCACAATATTTTTTGCAAATATTGAGGGGATTTCATCAACAGGGGTAAACTTTAAAGAGGTCTAGTAACCTATAGCAACCAACCAGAGGTTGACTTTCACGGTTCTAGCTCCCTTATACCAGTGAATTTTAACTGCTGATTGCCCTATTCAGCAATTCCCCTGATTGTTTATTAAATATTAAATGCTAAAATAAATACCTTGTCTCCTATCTAGTTATTTTCTGTTCAACCAGTGGCTATGCCGATGAGTAACATCACTACAATATACAGACAACCCCCCCCATAACAAAAATAAAGAAATTACCTAATTCAATACAAGTGATCCCAAGAGACCATACATCCACTTTTCCATCATACTGCCCTTCATCCATGGCTAAAATTACTTCAGGAGCCATCCTAAAACAAGGAGGACAGGTGGTGCATTAATGAAGGGAAACAAATTAACATTTAGAAAGCTAGAGAATGGAATAAGTGCTACCAGGGGCTGTTCTATCTGAATGTGTACTAGTTCACTGATCACTTGGGTAAAGTGGTATGCTCCAGATTGCAGAAGTTGCGCCACTTACTTTAATTAGAACAGTTTGGAACAGGTAGTGCGGAAGGAGCAAGTGGAATTCGAGCCCCATTCAGCAGTAGAGAACCAAAGAAATGGTACGTCACTGGGTGAATACCAAAAGGCAGCCAGGTGTCAAGTAAACTAATTGTTGTTTATGGATATATTTTCTTATTCACATTGATCTATTCCTGTGTAAATGACAGGGCAATGCCTAACATTGTGGCCAGACAGTGATGGTGTTGATAGAAACAGTTTCACCTTGATATCTTCAAAGGCTACTTGTTGCAGCGCTGCCGCTAGTGGAGGCACAGTTGGCAATTACCCAGGGCTCCTGACTTCAAGGGGGCACAATAGCACTCAACCTCAAAAAAAACTCACAGCAGCACTCAGAGTGCTACTGCAGACTTACCTGCTCTGATTTCCTCCAGTGCTGAATTGCATGAGCTCAAATAAGACCTGGCTAGGGATAATACAGAAAGAGCAATTTCATAGCTGGCTCAGCACATGGTCATCTGCACTGGAGGAGATCAGAGCTAGTAAGTTTGTAGTGGTGATCTACTGAGGGCTGCTGGGAGCACACATGAAGTTGGGGGAGGGGCACTGGGGGAACATATTCCGAAGCCCTGCTTCTAGTTTTGCCAAGGGGTCCAATATTCTAGTTATTTAGCCCTGATTTTTTGGAATCAGTCTTAAGTGTAGCACTCTACTAAAGCACTTTTATACACTTTTATATGTCAAAGTCAGTGTGCATGGATCACAAACCTGCTATAATGGGAGAATTTTAGGCCTGCAATATGTTGTGTAGAAGTCATCCTTTCTAAATTTTTAGTATCTCTTTACAGAAAGCATTTTTGCAAGGCACAGAAAGTCATCGTTGTCTTTTAAGCAAAATCTAGCATTAACAAAAATGAAAATGTATAATGAAATCATCTCAATTATGCAGAATAACTGAAGTTAAATAACCACATGAGATGAGATCAGTAGTAGAACATTACAATGCATGCAATTGTGCACATGGGCACAATGTAATATAGCCCTCAGTGGAGCTTCCTGGTTTGTTCTTACAACTTTAACCAACATTTACACAGAAACTATCAATCTTTGCCATTCAACTGTTGTGAAACTACAATATTCAGCTTTCCCCTATTCCATAACTGGACAGGGGTTTCCAGAAGCCCTGTTCCCATACAAAATGCTCTCCTAGGATGTGTTAGACCAAAGTAGAAATATTGCTGTGCATTTAGAAAAGAACAGCATTTTCTACAGGGCAGCACAAGTGGTGGAAGTAATATTTTGGTCTGATACAGACTAAGTCGCAGCATGGTGCTGCTTATGTTTACATACCCATGTTTTCATGCACTATATGAGGGGTTGGCAACCTATGGCTCTTGAGCCAGATGTAGCTCTTTTGATGGCCGTATCAAGCTCTTTGACTATAAGCGAGGGTGCTCACATGTAAGCACCGCTCGTTACAGTCTGCCTGCTAATTGCCGGCAAGTGCTGTAGAGAGATAAAGCTCACTCAGCTCTTCCGGGTTTGCTAGCCAATCCGGAGCTGCGACGTCACCGGCTTCCAGGTTGCTAGCCAATCTGGAGCCGCTGATGTCACCGTGCTTTCCTGTTGCTAGCCAATCCGAAGCCACTGACGTCACTCTGGATTCAAAAGGGCTAAGAGAGAACCGCACGTATATGGCTCTCTCAGCCCTAACAGTTGCAGACCCCTGCACTATATGCTAGAAAGTTGGAATAACAAAAGAAAAATTGTTTTCAGCCAGATTAACCGCAAGATAAACCGCAGTAGCAGTCAGTTCGGACTAACAGCTCATTACCATATGACAAGGTTTCAAAAGATATTCTCTGTTGATTGGGCCACAGCAGTTCTGAAATTTAAGACAACTCAAAAGGGAATTATTTGCATCTCAAATAAAGGATATGTGGTGTAGCTTTAAAATGAATAAGAACATCACATATAATTTTTTTTATACTTTATACACTGGCTCATTAGGTAGCTATTATCATAAATAAGAGATGTATAAATAATTTTCTTACCAATATGGAGTCCCCACGAATGAATTGGCAGGAGATGCTATAGAAGCCGACCCAAAGTCAGCCAGTTTCACCTGGCCTGGCTCTGTGAGGAGAATATTACCTGCCTTGATATCTCTAAAAGAAAAGGGCAGTGTTACAATGGGAAAAAGGTTTCATCAAGAGCATTGTTACACAAGATATAAAAAAGGATGCTGTAAAGCAGCGGTTCTCAACCTTTTTCGCTGGCGACCCCATGCTCTGACGTCACCACACCGCGACGTGATGACGTTTCGGCCGAACGTCATCACGTACGCGCGTCATGTGGTGCCGTTCGGCCGACGTCACCCCGCAGGAACCCTTATAAGAAGGGTTCCTGCTGGCACTTCCAGGTACCGGAGCGGTTCTCGACCCCAGTGGGACGGCCTCACGACCCCCGCCGGGGTCGCAACCCACAGGTTGAGAACCGCTGCTGTAAAGGATATAAAAGCCACATGCTGTACAAAGTAAAAAAAAGCAAAAACACTTATGTTTTAGTCTGTCTGGTAACACAATAAATGTAACACTATGAAGCCAATTTATTCCATATGGTTTATAAATCTGACAACTAGATTTAACAGATTTCATAAATAGTTGAATTTACTCATAAAGAACCATTCCCATTTTGATTGGTTTGACAGTTAATCCTATACATTAAAACTATTTACAGCAATGTCACAAAGTACCTTGTGAACACATTTTAATGTACCTATTTTCACAACTGCACATTCTTGTGGAATACATCCTTCTAACTAGGTATAATTGCTGGCTAAAAGAAAATCCTAGCTCATGGCTAAAACAATAAGCTGCATTTCTTTTTATGATTTCAGTATGTGTGTGTATTTTTATTTATATAGAGCCACTAGCTTACGCAGCACTGTACAGTCTAACAATACAATTATAATACAGACAAGGGTAAGAGCTTAACAAGTGGAGTAAATTACAAGCATATAATCAAGAAGATACATCACACTAAGTGCCAGGCCATGACTGAATCAAGAGGATGGAGGTCCCTGCCCCATAGAGCTTACAATCTAAATAGGAGGAAGACTTGCATAAACTAACAGGAGGGTAACAAGTGCAGTTGCAAAGTGTCAGTTCATTAGCTTATAGGTGTCAATTACAAGATAAATACTAAATAGAATAAATAATTGCGTTAAGATAAAATATGGACATGAAAAGCTTTGCTAGTGCTCCAAGAGGTAAGATTTCAACTTAGTGTTGAAGATATTGATGGATTGGAAGACAAATCAAAGCCAAAAATAAGGCAGCTACTGTGCTTAAGCATAGTGTGTTTACACTGATTTCAATAGGCCTCACTTCTTGAATTTGAAGTCAAATAGTGTTTTTTTTTTAAAGTCAAGCTGTTTTCACACAATGTCAATTAAGGGGTTAATTGGAGCATTTTACCTTTGTAAAAACGATGCACCTAGTCTTGCATTGCCTTTAAGGTTAAATACCTGATTTGTATTGCTTTGCAGTAGTTTACATTAAAGGAGAAAGAAGGCTTTTTATACTTAGGGGAAATTCTTATTACTGCAAACTAATTATATATTTGTCCATCACTCTTACACTCCAGATAATTCCGATCTCTATTTATATTTCATTAAATGGGGAAAATATTGTGGTTATCACGACAAATATGTCCTTTTAATTGTATTTCCAGTTATTCAAAATCACTGCACTTTCATTTAGTTAAGTTTTCTGATCTTAGTCAATAACATGAATAATTAAAAATAAAAGCACTGAGACAGACTGGGTGAGCCCTTTTAATGCAGGGGATGAAAGATTGTACAATGTCACTGAATGGAGAGCTGCACAAGGCATTTTTCCACGTGCGGCAAAATACACAATCCTGCTGATACCATATAATGTCCTATACATCGTTTTACAGTAAATCAAAAGGACAAAGTGAACTTACCTATGGATCAAATTATGAGAATGCAAATAAGCTAATCCCTGCAATGCCCCATGAGTGATGGCTGCTATTTCTACTTCTTGCAAAGGCTTTTTATGTACTGTAAAACAAAACAATGTAGTTATATAATGCAATCTGCAAAAAAATCAAGCACATAAGTTTTCTAAAGACATGATTTTTCATTTTTTGCTAACACAAATGTACCTTCTAGTAAGTCTGATGCAGATCCTAGGCAATACTCCATGACCAGCTAGAGAAAGACGACAGGAAAATGAATGAACAAACTGAACAGTGTGCATTTTGGTTTTTAAAAATAATAATTTCTAATTGCAGTGGCACTGTCATATATGGTCCAAAATTTCTCAACATATTACAACATTTCAACAAACACCAATTTAATATTTGTGCTAGATCCCTGATCTGTGTAATGCTGGTGTAAATTATAAAACTTTTGCTAATTTCTGCTGCTAATGTGGTTTTTCCTTTGGATAAAAAAAATAACTCTTGCAATTTCATGGCTGGTCTTGCATGCTTATATAATTTGATAAATGCTTCCCATGATCTGTACACTTAAAAACAATTTCAGGAATTATTATATATATCTCCTGTAAATAACACTCCTACTAAATAAATGTGTTAGGGTTCATATATTAGTCAGTAACAGAGCAAGCATTGGTAAAGCTGCACTGAAAAGGAAATCATCTTACCCATGCCGTGTGCTCCCTTAAATAGCAGCCTTTGTACTCTATGCTGTTGGGATGTTGTATCCTTTGTAGAAATTTCACTTCTTTGATAATATCCTGCCATTTCTGTTGCCAATGAAAAAATACAATATATATTTCACATAAATAAAGAAAAAGAAAGGCATTCATTTAAAATTAAAAAAAAAAATTAAGAACAGCCTCAGTTATATTTAAAAAAAAAAACAATGTAAATCACACTGAATAAAAGGTATATCACATAATAAATAAACCAAATCAATATACTAAATATGCCTGATCTTTATTGAACCCTCTGGGTATCTGTTTTAAATAGACCTGCTATTGATTATGGTACAATGTGGGAAACACAAGGTATACTTTGCAATGTATAAAATGTAAATGGAAGATAATGGTTTGAGATGAGAAAGGGCAGTAAAGCTGGTTGCTTTGAGAGGAACATAGTTGACGTTGAGGAACGTACAGGCATACGAGTGAGGAAATGTAGAGTGGGGCAATGAGTGAACTGCCTTAAATGTCAAAAGGAGAACACTGTAAATGATTCTTTTACTTACGGGGAGCCAGGGAGCAGAGAGTGATTGGGAGAAGGGCTGTCTCCTCTGGGGAGAGAGAATTCTGGCAGCAGAGTTTAGAATAGACTGGAGGGGGGAAAGGTAGGAAACTGGAAGGCCAGATAGAAGAACATTGCAGTAGTCCAAGCGGGACAGGATGAGAGCATGCATGAGGGTATTAGCAGTGGAGTGATTTGGCATACGGTTTCCTTAGTAACTGAATGTAATTACTATCTGTGGCTTCTTTAAAATGTATGAAGTAAAAATCGAAAAAATGAAAATAAAGATTTTCATTTATCTCCAGGCTCCTACTCTATAATTTGTCTTTTTAGCTGTAGTGGAGGGTAAATTATCCAATTCAATGTAACTTCCATAGTTAAGAAAATTAAAGATGGCTGACCAATCAGAATGAACTATGCAACTTATAACATACTAATAATACTAATAATAATAATAAATATTACTCAAGCAAAATAATGCGCGTTGTTACAAAGAATTTGGGAAGCAGGTGTGATTTAACACATTTAAACCCAATGAATACAAAGTAAACAGTGTTGATTTATAAGAAAATAACTGAATAGTAAACTAAACTTACAGATAAAATACTTTTTCAATATACTCTCCCTCAGGTTTTTATTATAGACCAATCTAAATGAAACCTAAATGTTTGGTATTCATTATGAAACTTACTGTGTAAGAAGAGAAGCAGAGTACAGTGCAAGCAGTGGCTGCCACTAGGTGGCGCACTCACAGCACACAGTGACAGGAACTGAATGAAGTACACTGTACCACATGGCCATCCCAGAACTGAATCACTTAGCAAACAGCAGGTTTAGAAGAAAGAAAAATAAATTTTAAAGGGTTGGTTAACATCTAGAGGGGCACAGTGGTCACCTGTGCATTTGTGTAGGTTTACTCCATGATACGATTTACTAATATGTTATTTTAAGTAGAATATGCTCATGATTAGCAGGTCCTGTAATCATACAAATTAAATGTAAATTATGTTTAAAAAAATCCAGGAATTCTTTTCTTTTATTTGGAAGAACAGGTTAAGGCTAATATCAAATAATGCATCAAAATACACAAAAGACAAAGATAAACCATAGAGCTGAACCAGTGAACATGATAAATGTGACGTGACTATTCCAGATGCTGTTTACCATAAGAAACTCCTAGAACAGAGTATGGAAAAGTTGCAATGCATTTGGTTGCGGTCACCCATTCATCTCTATCTGCCACGGTTCATCCAGCCATATTTTGCCGTTACCGTTTACTGAATACTACTATAAATTGTTCTGTGCAGTCTCTGGAGGGAAATTTCTTAGCTCCCTCTTCCCACTGCTCTTTAAACTGCTGCAACTTTACAAATTGTAAAACTGTTGGTAATACCTATAGAAATGTAATTTTATTATAGAAAAATAAGAGGAAGCCTTTTTTTTTTTTTTTCAAGGATTTGCATCCCTAAAAGTGAGATTTATAAAACACTTTACTGTAGTATAACAGCAACACAATAGAGAAGATTGTTAGATAAATGAAATTCAAATTAACAAAAAGAGAATCACTCTTTGTTTCTGTTTGAATAAATTCTAAAATTTGACTTAACTTCTAAGCAGAAAGTTGATGGATGGGAATGGATCATTAATCATTTATCCTGACCTCATGTTACACATTCCTGGATATTACCTCTAGGGATACTATGAATTCATAATTTCTCTTTACATTTTTATTGGAAATTTGACAGAATACTGAACCAAATCCTAATTTGCATATATACCTTTAAATCCTAAAGCAAATCCTATATTGGATGCATGACTTATTTTAAATGAATATAATTTAAGAAGATAAAAATCTCTCATCTTCTACAGAGTTGACTGTTCTGTCAGATTTTTACTTGGGTAAAACAATTTCATGCTTTGCTCTTTCCTATGGAAAGGTATCTGAGCACATAGGGGGTTATTCACTAAAGTCCAAATTGTTGCATATAGGTGTGAATTTGCCAGATAAAGACAGTCGCAATAGTCACATCTTATATTGTCGAAGTTGCGACTTTATTATGGGAAAATTGTCACAATCTAAACTTTTAAATATTGTCGCGACTTTACAATGGAGAAATTGTAGCACATTTACTATGCGAATCCGCTGACTGAGAATTCGACAATAAAATTCGTACCTTAGTGAATAACCCCCATAAATATCTAGCACATAGTATACAGCAGAGGAGCATCTCCCCTACTGATTCATTAGTTAGCCAAAATGTAAGATTGGATTTCAGGACATTGCACAAGAAACATTATGCTAAGGAAAAAGGTGTGGAAAATGCCCAGTGTAGCCTTAGCATAAATCATACAATATCACTGTCTGCTAGCAAACAGTACCAATCTCCCTGATTGGAATGTAACCACTCTCCAATGTTTAGTGAGATTGGCAGGGTGTTTGATCATGTACATAAAAAACATAAAGACTATTTGAAAATCATTAATCCATTATAACTTGGTGTCAGTTTGTACTGAATACACCAGTTCACCTGTTTAACAAAGCATGGAATAAAGAGATACACACCTCATTTGACTGCTTCCCACTGTAGGACATTTTCTTAATGGCAACCACTTCATTAGTACGCACATCATGTGCCTGAAAGAAGGGAACAGAATAATTCATGAAAAAGTGAGACAGGCTTTATAATTATGTCATCATTTTCAAGCTGAATACACATACATACATATACACTGAATATTGAAATTCCAATGGTATACTATACCAAGGCACACATCTTTTCCTGTAAACTACCTATGAATTACTGTGGTTTTAATGACATTCTTCCTGTTTTTGAAATTGACACCACAGATGCTGTGCGTGCTTTAGCTCTTTAACATAAGTAAAACTTTGTGTATTGAGCAAACTCTGCGATGTGATTAATACGCGACCAATTCAGACTCTACCAGCGGTAGTGGGCTTATGGAGTTCCTCACATTACTTTGTGTGCGTGTGCACATGTAATCAACAAGCACAGAGTCAGACAAAGTGGCAAATTCAAAAAGGCTGACTGCTCCAAAATTACCCGTTTAACGTTGCCAGATCAGCATGGCACATTAAGGGGTTAATGGCAGGGCTCTAATGTTGTATAAGGAAACTATTCATTCAAATATCATAGACAATATAGGGATCAAGAAGCAACATTAGCTAGCAATACTTTTATATGGGATGGAACGTAAAAGTCACTTATCGTAATAGACGCAACTTTAATACAGCAACAAAAGTGGCAACCAAAATGTAAAAAACGTGATGATGTAGATTTTAAAAATTGTGACTGAGACAATATTTCCACAGCAAAAAAATGCAACTGTTACAATATTCTCGTTATAAAGTCCCAAGTGCAACAGTAGCATTCTATTGTGACTATCTTTACCTGTCAAATTCATAACTTTACGCATTAATCCAGACTTTAGCCAATAACTCTTGTTCTTCCTTATATTCAATCCTGCCTATAATAATATTTTAATATAAAACTAGTAAAGATACATATTAACAGATTCTCGTTTAACACTACCATGGGAGTCATGGGAATATGACATCACTTCACTTTGCTTGCCCAAATTCCCATCACTACGCATCTCGCTACTATTTGACAGATTACGCCGCACCACACATCCGCTACCATCTGCAGCTGTTGGCTTGTTTACCAAGCCTATCCACTACTTATTTAATAAATCAGTTTAACATCTTGAATTGATGCAAAGTGAATTCAACAGGCACATTCACACTTTGTTCCATAAGCCCCTAAATGGGTTAATAAAATGCCATTACCATTACCTATGTGAGGGGCACTCAATAGTATCATTAGGGTAGGAAAGATGTGAAATATAAAATACATAAAAGAATGGGAAATATACACAAAAACCACAGAAAAGAATAAAGAGAAAAGGGTAAGTGGAGAGGAATTTCGTTACCAATAAAAGGTATCACCTATACTCTTTTGTCTTTGCTTGGAAAAGAATGTGACCCACTCTAACCTGCACATGAGTAGGTTTATTTTCTTGGTAATAAGTGCCAAAACTGATCTGGCACTAAACAGACACAAAACTTTACCACTTCCTCTTTTTTCAGCATGCAAACAGGAGAAGGGAATGAGAAGAGATCTGGGCATGCATGCTAGGGTCCTACCCTGTTTCCCTGAAAATAAGACATCCCCCGAAAATAAGACCTAGTGCAATTTTTTTCCAAGCTTAGAAATAGAAGATCTCCCCTGAAAATAAGACCTAACTGCAGTAAAGTATGAGAAATATACCGTACCAGTACTGTGTCCCAAAAATAAGATGTAGGGGGTAGGGGTGTGCGATATGTATCGTTCACGATAATATCGCACACTGGGGTTTATTGATATTGCAAGATGGCAATATTGAGCGCTCGAGCGGCTCCGCACGTCTGTGTTGTGCTTTCGGCATAGACTTCCGGGAGGTGGCAGAAAGCAGGAGGGTGAGACGCACACTGAACGGGAAGGCTGCAGGATACCCACATCTACCTACAGAGACTCACAACAAGCTGAGAGCAGACGGCAGGACAACTAGAGGCAGCTACAGGACCACGTGGCAGGCTACCAAGCACTAACACCAAGCTCCACTAAGTGTAGCAATTCCTCTGCATGTAAGATCCTTTTTTTTTTTTTTTTTTTTTTTTTTTTTTTTTTTTTTTTAATAGTAATGCAAAATATCGTTTATTATTGTTATCGGCCAAATTACAGAGAATAACGAGATATCATTTTTCTGCAATATCGCCAACCCTTACTAGGGGGTAATTCTAGAACGATCAAACTTACCTTGCGATGCTTCTCACCACTTTGCCGAGTCGGGTATGCGCTCCCTGGTCTCCTGCAAGCGGAGATCAGCGAACCCTTTAAAGGTACTTCGGCGAGGCGACTCGACTGGTCGAGAGGTAAGCCAAAGTACCTTTAAAGCGTTTGCTGATCTCCGCTTGTAGGAGACCAGGGAGCGCATATCCGACTCGGCAAAGTGGTGAGAAGCATCGCAAGGTAAGTTCGATCATTCCTGAATTACCCCCCCTAGTGCATCTTTAGGAACAAAAATTAATTTAAAAGAGACAGTCGTATTTTTGGGAAAACACGGAAATGTCTCTCTCCGTGTTTATTGGCGTGTAGAGAGGAGAAAAAGAAAGGGACAGAAAGTAAGAGTTGTACACATATTCTGCTTCTGAGAATGCCTGTGCATGTTTCTGCAAATTTCCCAATTCTATGTTAAAATGGTCAATGCAAAACATTCACTTTCAATGCCAAACCCAAAGCAACAAAATTTCCAGTGTAAGCTACCCAGAGCTCGAAGTGCCCTTTAGTACAACAGCGAATCACAGTCTTAGGATTTCACATGCATAGGCCAGACTGATTTTTCTTGAGTCTACAGGCTCATACTGCTGTAAAATCCTACCCAGAATGCTACATGCCTTGCTTTCTGAGTTTTCTAGCCAGGAAGTCCCCAGAGTATGCCAACCTTTCACATTTTTCATTAAAAGCAATGGGACTGGGTTTGCAAATTACATTATCAATAACCTGAAAGACAGTATTGACCCTTACATCTTTAACCAGTCCTCCTCTGCCCATACAGCACTTTGCTTATCTCCTTTCACACAGAAAACCAAAAATGAGACTACCACCCAACTTATCTAGCCTATCGTCTCAGTACAGTCCCTTGTAAACTTTAGATTCTTCTCCACCTGACAGATTCTAACCACCAGTCATTAACAACTTCAGAAATCAACGACAAAGCTCACTCTTTTAACAAAACCATTTTACCTTCTATTCTGCCATTACCAAAAAAAGCCAAATTGATTTCCCACCTTACAAATAAGGATGGCTTTAGAGCATGTAAACCAGACAACTGCCCTGCGAACAGATCCTGAGTGTTGTTTACCCTCTCTCTGAGACTGACCTAACATGCCAACATATGGGGCCCCACATTAGGTTTGCCCTGGGCACCACTATGTGTCAAACTAGCACTGCCTATAAGGAATCCTGACTGCAGTGATATCTGCAGGCTTCATATAGAGCAGGGATGTCAAACTCTGGCCTGCAGTGTACAGTCATGGCAAAAAGTTTTGAGAATGACACAAATATCATATTTTCACATGAT
>WMED01012313.1:0-14869 GCA_019650415.1 Pipa parva
TCCGAAGTGAGGCGAACACTACGCACCTCACTTCAGAGCTTGGTGAATTCCCCCCTAAATCTTCCTAATTTTTATCTGTGGGAGGGTGTATTAAATAAAACAAACCTGATACTGCATTGTAATAATGAATTAATTTAATGAACAAATGAATACATATAAAGTCAATCATTATACTTAGTTCATCCAGTCAATAAAATGAAAGTAGTGAGGATAGAAAATGGAAGCTACTGATAATGATGAGACGTTTGATGCGATTATTAAAAAACACAACAATGTTTTGTTTTTTTTCAATTTTAAACACTATTTAAAAAGCTACTTTTCTTATGTTGAAAATGAATAGATTTTTTACCCAGTTAATGGGGATATTTATAAAAAATGAAACATTTTCTCTTGGTATATCGATATCACCAATATCGATAAGTGTTAAGCCCCTTCTGACCTTTTTTATCACTGAAATGTGTTCACCTGGTTGAGGGTGGCAAAAACCCATTATTCCCAATGGAGATGGTTTAGAACATTTTTTCTAAGTCTCCATTAACAAGATCAGCGATACTGATATCATTATAGACAGAAAAGGATCTCCATTATTCTCTAATTATTCTCTGATTATTTCTTAAACTGTAAAATAGACATTTCCACACTGAGTAGCAACATTTTAGACTAAATTCCATCTTTTTCTCAAGTACTTTCTGTTTCCAATTGTATACATTTATTTTAGAATCCAATGTCCACAAACCTTTGGAATGTGCACCCATAAATTTACATAGAATTGGTTTTGCTGATAGACAGCTTATTAGGTTATCATGCTGTCACATGATGGATCCGAATCCATGGCTTGATATCATAGATCTGAGTTAAGGGGCTTGATATCATACAAATCACAAAAGGGGTACCACGGGACTGGGTCGCCACAAGAGGCATTATTGCATATCCAGAGCCTGTTATGCCTCTAAAAGCCCTAAGTTGTGCTAAATGTAAACACATAGGTAAGCTAGTGCAAGGTGGTACATGCCTGATGATACTAGGTATACTGTGGCAAAGAACAGTTAAACACACAGGAACATAGGTGGTACACCTCTGGCGGAGTGATGCATAAAGTCATACAGACCAATGCAAAGTACTGGAGTTTGAAACACATAGTGAACTTAGGGGTTAAGATGGATCCTCTGTACCAAGCAGGAGTTGGCACTGGTTAACACTGAAGCACAGAGTCTAAGGAGGCCCTGGTCTTCAAGAGTATATAGCCGCCCAGATTGTGGCCCTCAGGTTAACCCCCCACTGGTGGCAGCTGGATAGACTTACGTGGGAACTCTAGTGGAGACTTGTATCAGCTGAGTAGAAGAATCATACTTAGTGCAGTGTAGATGAACCATCACTCAGAGCACCCCTGGGCACACACTGAACTGGAACTCACAACACCCCTTTGATGCAGCTCAGGGACAAGAAGATCCCCTCCTGGGATACAACACGGGACACACTGTAAACACACTGGTGCTGTATTTGGCTGTAGCTGAAACTGCAGTCCTAGCTGTGAAGAGACTCACCTGAGAAAGACACTGCAGAACCTCTTGATTGAAGACACTTGAAGCTGATCCCAGGCTAAGCTGTAGCATGCTGTCACAAATATTGCTGAAGCAAGGAAACTTAGCTGAAGCAAAATATTATCTTCCAAATGCCAGGCAAACATCCACAAGCATGGGTTGACAATGAATGATTGTTATTTGAATTTCCCGCTGCTGACGTTATCCGTGATGTAAAAAACTGGCATTGGCTCTGATAACCCAAAAATGCTGGGCTATATCCAGCCCCAGTGCTTACCGAATTCAGACACTGGCAGTGCTTGAGCGGCGCTGCTTTCAAATTGCTACTCATGACAACTGCTGATTGGAGGGATAGAAACACCTAGGGGACTTCTACAAGGCTAGTGATGCTTTAAAAGACATTAATAGCTATGATAATCTACAAAGTAGAGCTCTCTGTTGTCCCTGATAGCTGCAGCTGCTATGTTAGGTGACAAGAAGGTGGCAGAATGAACATGCAATATCCTCACCGCAGTTTACCAATTTGGTTTGGAACAGGATATGTACTGGAATTCTGTTCGATAATAGCATTATTCCTAGTGAGAGTAATTTAGTTGTTTCACTGGCTAGATTCTTCCATAACAAACAAATAAAAGCACAAATAACTGAGTTGTGTTTTAAATTTGGATTCTTGATTTCTTTTGCTGATTTCTGACTTGAAATTACACAGAGAAAGTTCCTGCTTTAAAGGTTTCTGGTTATTGGGTAAACTCTCCTCTTTCCTAAGCCAAACATGCCCATTACAATACTTTCATAAATCATAAAAAATCCAGTTTATATCACCTATTTTTTAAACATGACACCCATTTTTGGCCCTAATGATGAAAAGCACTAACTTCTTTTCACTCCCTGCAAGACTTTGCAAACATTTTCAGAAGCTAAGTGCACTCTACCCACAAGCATATTCCAATCCATTATAATAAAACAGGCATAATTCTACCTTAATCTTAATCCCAAAATTTGGATTCAGCCATGTGTAGGATTTATTATACAATAACAGCATAACATTGACAAACTCAACATAGTGCAAGCCAAAATTAGCAAATTTACTAACCCCTTCCATTAAAGGGGACCTAAAGGTAGAAATTAAAAAAGACTCATTAAAAAACTTATCATATATAGAGATGAATCGCTACAGTCACAGCATGAACTGTGCTGTAATTACCCAGCACCTGATGCTTCTTTACAGCGCAGGCTGACAGAGAAGCCAGCGCAAAGCTTCTTCCACTTGGTTCACCAGCCCCACACATAATCACTTTCGTTGCGGTGAGCGTTCTCATTGGCCCCTGCAATGAACGTGATGACATTTCAACCATTTGGGCTACTGATTCAACCAAGTGGGAGTAGCTTCGCATTGACTTCTCTGTCAGCCTGTGCTGTGAAATAAGCATTGGGTGCTGGGTAATTACAGCACAGTTCATGATGTGATTGTTGCGATTCATCTCTATATACTGTAATTTTTTTTTAATAAGTCTTTTTTATTTTATAGCTTTAGTTCTTGTTTAATTATTGAATGCCAGGGGCATTGCAAAATAGATTAGTTCAAGTTATACTTTGCAAGAATTTTAAGTAAAAACCTAAAAACCTTGTTCTGGCTTCAGTTTCACAGATTCTCTCCGAGCCTACCCTAGGAGAGAAGCAACTTGTCTGGCCTGTTTAACAGTGATTATTTAGGATTCACTTTCTTCCAAAACATAGAGAACCTACAGGCAGGCCTGTTCTGAAATGGCACACATAAAAGAGATGAAAGCTAGCTCTGAGACACAAACTCACATTGATTTGCTGCTAATATATGTCTTGTAGCTAATAAAGGCTCAGTTTTCAGCATCCCTAAACAAAAAAGGTTTCCTTTTGGTGAAGGTTGCCAGAATAGAAAGATATAACACAAGCACATATAGTCAGATAAAGCTTAAAGGGACCAGCCAAAATAAACAAGCAAGAATTCTAGAAAGCCAATTGCAATAGAGATTTAGAGGAAGCTATTTATATTCCTTGAAGATTGGATCTTACAGTGATGAGGTTGTTATGTAAAAATTGTTTATTTTTCCTCAAAGAAGAAGTAAACTGAGCAGGAGTGGCAGTTCACGTTTGTGTTAAATGTTAAGTTGTGAATTCTAATTCTCTATTTCTTTACACTGACAATCTAATATTGCTTAGAGCACTGGCATCTATTTAAAGAAGTACTATAGTCAGATTACATCTGTACATATGCAGTACTATACCTTAGTGAGAAGCATTTCTCCCCAGTAGTTGTTTTATCTGAAGCAGAATGGTTTATTACAGAGATATCCACAGTGGAAAGATTGCTCAATCTCACCTGATGTAGTAATCACTCCTGCAATCTGAAGTGATATACGGTGCCCGGAGGAAAGATGAACTCCAAAGTCCAAATATTCATGAAAAAATGAAAAGGTCCGGCATTCCAAAAAGTAAAAAATAAAATTCTCCTTTATTAATCCATAAAATCAGGTCACAATGAAAAAAATAATGATGGCACCAGCACTTACATGTTTTGCGCTTCCAGGCACTTAATCATAGTGGTTGGTGCACACAAAGTGTCAGCTATTTATACTCAATGTGAAAGCGCTCCTAGGAAACACCCATCCAGTAGGTTTTAACTAGTTTTTCATTGTGACATTTAACTAGGTTTTTCATTGTGACCTGTTTTTATGGATTAATAAAGGAGAATTTTACTTTTCACTTTTTGGAGTGCTGGACCTTTTCATGTTTTCATGGTTTATAACAGAGCCCTGTAAAACTTCCACACCAGGAAATGTGTGTGTGACATGTACAGGCCAGTTTTCATGAAATAATACCCTCCCCTGGACATTTTTGGACAAATGTGTAATGCTGCGCACAAGTTAGCTTTCCCTCTGCAATCTCCTGCATTCCAAATGTAAAAAAGCTTGATTGATGAGGCCAAAAGGTCAGCACACTGCTTAACCAATAGTAGTCATGCAGTTTTTTCTTCTCGTGTTTAGCAGTTATGTCATATACATTTCCTGGTGTGGGAGTTTCCCAGGGCTCTGTAATAAATTATCCTGCTTCAGATGAAACATCTACTTGGGAGAAACGCTTCTCACTAAGGTATAGTACTGCATATACAAAGATGTAATCTGACTATATTTCCCCTTTCACCACTTTGGATTGAGACAACTACACAAGCACTTCGATCTCTGAAGTGCTATGTACGTAAACATAGTATACACATTTAAATGCTTATGCTATGCTATTATGCTATGATTCAAATGTATGGTGCACACAATTGTTTTACTATCTTTTTTACTGCAATTGGATAAGATTTTACATTTTACTGTATTTTTGAGGCTTTAGAACAGGTATAATTATCTGGTGTGGAGGAGGTTGAAGGTACAGCAGAATTAGAACAGTAATGGAGATATTGAAAGACTGCTGGTTGCATTAGAGTTTAGCTTGGAAAATGAATGACCACCTTTCAGCACAAATTTATTTTGCATTTGTCTTTCTGAGCTGCAGTTGTAATGAGGCATGCAGTCCTAGTGACAGTTCATAACAAACTACTTTGATGGTTCTGGTCATGAGCTTTTTTTTAATAAGGTAAATCATTTTATGAACCACTTCCCCTTTCCTTACTTTCTCAATGGATCACTGGCTTGTCTTCAGCCACATGAAATATTCTGTCCAACTTTAGTCTGCCACATGCCAAACCACAGCTCTAGATGTAGAATGTATTATTTAGCACTTGTTAATGTGGCACATGATAGACCTCAGAAAAATGAAGAAAGCATGCTACATAGTGCGCATGCGATATAGTAGATTTTACAAGACAGACTATTTTATCCACCTTATTTGTTTCCCTATTTAGTCAAGAAGCTTACCTCCACGTTGATAAGAGAGGAAGCCTGTTCTATAAATGTAAGATCTGAACTATTTTCTCCAACATCTTAACAGAAGGCAAATATAAATCTGTTGTGGTGAACTAACTATACTTAAGTCATCCATGTCTTTCTACCACTCCCTTTGTAGCTGTTACTCAACTATTGGTCTGTTACCTCTCCTTGCAATCGCATTCCATCTCCATCCCCTACTTGAAATCTCAGACATTTATAGACTAGTTTACATGTCAGCACTAACTGGTTATAAGTCTATAAATTACAGGAACTTCCATGCAAGTTTTATTGTTACTGTGTAATATTTAGATTGATTTTAGAATTTATAAAATGTTTAGTTCCCATAAAATTTGAGTTCTGTGTACTTTTACATGTTATTCTCTACATTATCAGATTGAAAAAAGTTAAAACTTTGATATAAGACATTTCATTGATTACCTGTCCTTGTGCATTTGTGACCAGTTGTCCTGTAACCCCTTGAAGACTAGAAAGTGCATTCCCAAAGGCTTGTGAACCTGCTATTGACCCCATTGCCGCCGCCGCTGCTGCTGCTGCTGCTGCTGGGTTTGCTAAAGGATTATTAACCATCTGGAAAAAAAAAATCAGGAAACCCATTTAGATAAAATACTGTGTCAATGTTTTTTGTCTACTCTGTTAAAGGGGCACTATAGTGCCGATATAACTGTACACATACATATAAAACTCCTTTATACTAAGCCAATGCTGACATAAATAGTTTTAAAAAGGTATCGGGAAGAAAAAATACTTGCTGTTTGTTTTACTGTTTAGTTATAATGAGAGCTGACATTTTGTCCTACCCCGTTCTCCACCCCCCTTTGCTCTTCCAAGTTGAGAAAGACGAGAAGAAAAAGCTGCCTGGCTGCTATTGGTTAAGCAGTGTGCTGACCTTTAGGCCTCATCAATCAAGCTTGTTTACAATCCTAGAATGCAGGAGATTACAGAGGCTTGTGCTCTGGAAAGCTAAGTTGGACGCAGGCATTTATTAGTTAGTAGAGCAAAAATGCCCGGAAGAGGGTACCTTTTCATGGAAAACTGACCAGTATACATCACACACAGTTTTCCAGTGCTGCCTACTCAGTCATTCTGCTTCAAATGAAACAACTACTGGGAAGAAATGCTTCTCACTAAGGTATAGTGCTGCATATGTAAAGATATAACCTGACTATAGTTCCCCTTTAATGAGTGCATTTTTATCATTTTAAAATTTTTCATTTTATTCTGAGGACTTATCATATGAAGACCAGAAAGATTGACATGGGAGCCAGTTTGCAAAGATGGTACAGTATAAACCACTCTGAAGAAAAGAAACTCATTACAACAATACAAGAAAGCAATCAGTCAAAGAAAAGTAAAGCAAACATATAAGTAGGACTTTGATATTAGATCTAAAATAATCTATTTTCTAGAAAGACAGAAACAGAAATACAGTCTACTCATGGGAACTATTAATATGCGCTATGTTTTGGTAGATATGTTACTATTTGTCACGCCCCAGCAGTATTGCTATTCTTTTTGGAGGAATGCAGATTATATAAAGCTTACTAGAAAGTATATATGGTTGTTTTTGGGTTTTTTTAGAATAAACACCTCAGTATTTATTATAGACTTTTACATCTTTTGATAGTTAGTTAACATGCACAGTATGTTTGCCTACATCTTTTAGTAGTCTTCTATTTATCAATGAATGAAAAATACCATTTCATCCCTTTTTGCTTATTGTAACACTGGCTGTCATGGGATACAACAAAAAGAAATTCCAGTATCATCAAATAAAAGCTATAACAAATGAAGGCTTTGCTTGTTTTTATAGGAAAAATGAGTCTGGTGGTGCTGGAAAATAACCTTTTTACCCTATGTAGGAAATCACTTCTAGAAACAGAACATGAAATTATTTTATTGATTGTTAAAAATGTACACACTGAAATTATAGGAAACATAAAATATGCTTACTATAAGGATAATACATTTTAATACAGAGATATCTATGTTGGAGAGACTCAGATAATACACTCATTTCCACTTCCACTGAACATAAACTTTATCACAAAAATGTTGAATTTAGTTGTTTATTGGTTTTTTTTTTAATCCAAAATACTCATTAGAGCAGTCTTTTTGTTTTGGTTTGACCAAAATGTTCACTAGGTTTCCAGTTGAGAATATTAGCAATATTTACAAGTATAAAAATTACAGTTCAACAAACACTTGTGCTTAATGCAATAGGTCTCAGCACAGTTCAATTCCTTGGGCCTTCAGCACTCTTCCTTTAGTGTACACTAAAAAATTATTTAAGGGAAGTGCAATATATCCCATATAATATATTAAGCATAAACATTAGCCTATAGCATCCTCTTTCATTGATACCAAGCAACCTCCACTGTTTTAGACAATAACCACATGAATTTATTTTAAAAGGTTTGCCAAAATATACTTTTTTATAAATACTGAAAGAAAGTGACAACTATCCATTATAACAGTGATGGCAAACCTTTTCAGCATCGAGTGCCAAAAAGGTGATGCCACTCACCAGCGCTGTACACCGAAGTGCTGGTACTGATGAGTGCCGTCATCGCGCCTACGTCGGGGAAGGAGCGCTCCCCAGTAAACCAGGGTTCCAAATAAGACTTCTCACATCACAAGCAGCAAGAATGTTTTTGCACAGTGTGGCATATATGTATTAATCTGTTCCCCACAGAGCAAATTTTGGAGACATACTGTAGATCCATTAGATAAAGTTGGCTGCGAAAATGGACAATTAATTTAACCCTATTTGACTAAAGGGTGGGGGTTACTTTATACACCCATTCCTCTGACTGTAGAGTAAGGGGAAATGGGAGGTCAAAAAGTCAAAACATGAACTTTTTAAAATAATCAGAGTCTAAACAAAACTAAACAAAATGAGGGTCAAAACCAAATGTCAAACATAAAGGTATGTGCAACTCTCAATATGCCAGGTTGTTTAAAACTGCTACATAGAATGTTTTTTAAATACATTCTTAAAGGCACCACTGTTATATATTATTAAATACAATTGCGTCAGTTCTGATGATCTAAATAACAACATTGATTTTTTTGAATCTTCTTGCTTTTGTAATAAAACAGAGGAAGCAAATACATCAGAAAAAGTAGTAGTTTCATCTTACAACAGCTATATATATATGACTTTATGACTTTTAAAAGATCATTCTTAACAATAACCATCCAGCCATTCTTGAGAATGTCATACTGCTTTTCTAATTGGCAATAGACGATAAACATAGACTGTCTAAAGCTTTAAATCATTGCACCTGTAGAAAAAATGTATTTACCAAAGCAAAAGAAATGTGTTGTTTCGCAATAGGCCACTGTATGAATTTACATACAAATAAGAAATAATATTTTTTCCTTATTAGTTTAACTGAAACATGTATGACATCATGTTTAATACATAATTCTTAACCTACAGATTTGTCTAATGCAAAATATTTATGTCTGCAATATATAAGGTAAAACTTGAAATATTTGTAGGTTGTAAGAACTAGTGACTCTGATTTGAGACAAGAAAGGCAAAAGACCCTCCAGATAAATGTGCACACAAAAAAATTCAAATTTATTGATATCCAAAAACACACAGGAAAAACACTATACCGTCCAGTCAAGTAGTCAGGCAGTCCGTCTCCAATGATTTAGGAGTGAATCGGGAAACAAATCCGTTCCACAATGGAACCCGACATAAATCTCTCCAGGTCAGATTTATGTCGGGTTCCATTGTGGAACGGATTTGTTTCCCAATTCACTCCTAAATCATTGGAGACGGACTGCCTGACTACTTGACTGGACGGTATAGTGTCATACATTATGTTTGTCTGACTACACTGAGTTAGAACACACTATTAGGAAGTGTTATATATTGATCAACTTGCACCAATTGTAGTCGTGAATGTGACATACCTCCCTTATATATTTATACAGCTGCCATTTGTATTGGTTTTATTTTAAGTGTTTTTAATCTGTTTTTATACCCTTGCCTTACCTGTTGGCCTTGGTTTGTTACAACATATTTTTTCACCATATTTGTTTTTCCTGTGTGTTTTTGGATACCAATAAATTTGAACTTTTTGTGTGCACATATATCTGGAGGGTCTTTTGCCTTTCTTGTCTCAATTCAATTTTTTACCCTCCTATGTTGCACCAACTATATTCTATAGGTAAAATTACTACAATGGTGTAAGTTAATATAGTTAAAGTGTGCTCACTACAAATTTTTATCATTTAGCAACTAGTGACTCTGATGGTATGGTCTTTTCTGGAATAATTTAAAGAAAAGAAAAATTAAACATTCACAGAACAAAGGTAATTATAGGCTGTTCCCATAAACAGATAAAAGGGTGGTTGAGGTTATGTGGTCTATTAAAGGAGAACCAAAGGTATAAATCAAGAGTCATATTAAAAACCTTACCAGATATAGAGGTGAATTGCTACAGTCACAGTATGAACTGTGCTGTAATTACCTAGCACCCGATGCTTCTTCACAGCGCAGGCTGACTGAGAAACCAGCGCGAAGCTCCTCCCAACTTGTTTCAATGCTGGTGATAAATGGTTGAAACATCATCACATTCATTGTGGTGGCCAATGAGAATGCTTCCCATAATGAGCATGATGGTGTGTGAGGCCAGTGAAACAAGTGGGAGTAGTTTCACACTGGCCAGGTATTTACAGCACAGCTCATGCTGTGACTGTAGTGATTCACCTCTATATCTGGTAAGGTTTCTGAGAAGACTTTCTTGTTTTATATCTTTAGGTCCCCTTTAAAAGGGATATATAGTAAAGCACAAAAACTAAAGTTGTTTTTTTTCTTTCAATATTATGCCCAAACAAATAATTTATTATATTATGATTTGCATTTTATTTCCTTTTCCTGCTCCCCCTCCATAAACTAATATTTTTATTTTTACCTCCTCCTTAGAAAACATTCACCCAGTAAAGAATTTCTGTAAAGTTTTAAGAATGTTAAAAATTTTGTATTCTACAAATTCTACACTTGCTGCCTTTTAAAATACACAATGATCTAAAGTTTAAGTAGTTAGTTGAAACAGTTAAAGCAGGAATTCTATTATAGGGACACTGACCCCTTTCTTAATCAAGGATCATAACATATGTAAATGAATAATGAAGTTAACTTTGATAGCTGTATAAATTTGAGGTCAATGCACAATGTTTTATAGTTAGAATTAATTTATACACTCCTAATGTAATCCCTAAGAAAAACAATTTTACAACAGTTTAGTCCAGCCCCTTTGACCTTGCAAGGTGTATTTGCTCACATCTCATTGGATGTGCTTTGTCTGTTCAGATGCAAATGCCATATTTAGTGTAAAATATATTAAAAATATATACTAGAATTGTGTCAGTTACAAAAGGGAGAAACACATCATAAACATGTATAGTACTCTGTTTGCTTGAAAATAAGACCTAGTGCAATATTTTCCAAGCTTAGAAATATAAGGCCTCCCCTGAAAATAAGACCTAGCTGCAGTAAAGTAGGAAAAAATATACCAAATCAGTACCATGTTTCCCAAAAATAAATCATCCCCCGAAAAAAAGACCTAGTGTGTCTTTAGGAGCAAAAATGAATATAAGTCATTAATGTTACAGTCTTATTTTCGGAGAAACACGGTAAGCATATTTATTCTAAGGAAACAGTGTTCCTTTAAGCATGCTAATGTTATTGGCCCAAGGGGCAGCCAGTGACTTTAACATGTAATTGCAGAAAAATTTAACTAAGTATATAATGAAAGTATCATTTTTAATGAGCTCATCTTGGGATAAATATTGAAGCAGCAATAAACACATCTTGATCCTTTCTTTAAGGCAATCCTGGTCTAAAATATTTAACCAGCTAATAAAACTATATGAGGATAATATATCATCCTAACCATTATTAATATATTTGACATGTGTGTGATATTAGCGAATACCTTTCCTCATAAATATTCACATTAATGCTACTGAATAAATTATGGAAACAAATATTTTAGAAGAATGGTGTAAAAACATAAAAACAAATGTAAGAATACAATGAGAACATGCATATATACAGTATATATATATATATATGGAATAATCCATCTCTATAGAATGATAAAGGATAGATTATATTAAAATTACCTTTAATTTCCAGAATTTTCATTATAATCATCTTAATCTGTTACTTTCTTTACTTTCATTTTTGTTTCTTATATGTTTTAATCTTTACTGATAGTAGCAGCAATCATGTATATGTTTGCAAGTTCTAACTAGCCCACCGGAGCACCAGAGTTGTTTTTTTCACCAACCCTTACCAAGTCAAAAACTTTTAAATATCCCCCAAAGAATATTGCCTTATCAATAATGCATTTTATTTAAAAAGGAATATGATCCCAGCCTTACAATCACGCATGTACTGTAGCTGTCATTATTAATTACCCAATGCACCTCAAAATAGAAACTAGCACTATTCTGTCTAAACTTGGCCCCTTGGTTCCCATGCCCCAATATCTGATCCTCCATTGTATATACTTCATTTCAAACTTTTTACAAGCAAATCATTTAGGAGTCATGGTAAGTACTGCTGCTGTGGACCCCAATAGTCAGCAGATTTAGCTAAGCAATAGTTATTACTGGAACCAGAGAGTTAAAATTGGGCTCTCTCCATTTCAGAACTACCATTAACAATGTCTTAAGTCTAGATCCTGAGCTGTACAAGCCATATATTATTTATGCTTCCTTCTGACCAAAAGCCAAGATCTTAAATTCTTCGATGCTATTAGATAAAAAGCTAGCACAGAAAAAAGTGGTATTTATTTAGACTGTAGTATCCTTAGGATAGAACTGTATTTTCAAATAATGCTTTTTTATTTCTGAAACACTATTTAAACTATAAGTTTGTTGTAATAACTCTTATGTTTATCAAGATGCATTCAGATTCATACATACCTGGCTTCTAAAATGTGCTAGAGACTGTAGTGCGTGCATTTTTTTTATATTATTGATTGCGATATTATTCCCTTGTGATGAGCCCTTATTTAGACATTGTTAAAAACATGATTTGCCCTCCCAAAAACTTTTCTAAGGTTATTTCTCGCATTTATTTTTGTCCATGCTCTTTTTTGCTGGTTTATATAACTGCCACTTCTTCCTAACAATAATCTCCACTGCCATAGCCAGTCACTTCTTTCACTATCGCATTTTTCTATCTTGATAATGCTAGATTTGAAAATCGTGTGCAAGCACAATTTACTATGGCAAATAACTCACAGCAGGGTATAATGAGAGACATGTATAGAAACACACAAAACTTCGATTGACACCTACTGAGAGCTGCTAAAGGAATATCAGAAATAAAAGACTGAAAACATCCCTTTTTTTCAAAAGCCTTTTTCTTACGTTAAATTATTTTAGTTAAAAAAAAAAGTATAGTAGACAGGTACCATGAAAAAATACTATCCTGCACTATAAAAACATACAGTAAGAATATACAGCAAATTAGAGGCATGCCAGACAATTTTTCATTTTTAGCAGTAACCTTTCTGTAAAAGTTAATCAATTAAATTGATAAATCATTATGTATTTTAATAATTTAGGCGTTCTTAGCCTCTCCCCCAAGAAAATTCATCTTCATTTTTTTCCCCAAAAGTTTCACTTCTGCTCACACAAATGACTTGCATTGCCAAAGTCAATATAAAAATCAAATTATTAATTACAATTTTAAAGATGTAAATGGGTAAGATAATATTAAAATATATAATCCAAATAATACCTTTTTCAAGGCACTTTACTGTGTCATATTAAGAGGGGAATTCAGAATAGTCCGAAGTTAGGTGTGGAGTGTTCACCTCACTTCGGACTGACTGATCTGCGCTCACTGATGTCCTGCACGCGAACATCAGCGAGCGCATTAAAGGGATTCCAGTCTCGGCAAGAGCAAAAGAGTCGCCTCGCTGAGACTGGAATCCCTTTAATGTGCTCGCTGATGTCTGCGTGCAGGACATCAGCGAGCGCAGATCAGTTAGTCCAAAGTGAGGCGAACACTCCGCACTTCACTTCGGACTATCCTGAATTCCCCTCTAAATGTACTAATTTTGTGACAATTTCAAATGAATGATATCTTATTTTATTGAACAATTGAATCCAGTTTTCCCACTCCTGTTTTACAGATACAAACTCCCATCACTAATTTACTCAGCACAGGAGTTTATCAGACCTAACCAAGGTGTTGCACTTAAATATATAAACTGTTACTTTCTGTACAACCCAGTGCGTTTTATAACCATCTGCGCCCACTGAAAACATTGTGCACTCAACTGATTTTTAAGGTGGTGCAATACTGTTAAGGGTATGGGTAACAATGAAAGATTTATGTGGGGAGATTAAGATGACAGTTGGTTACTGTAGTAACAAGTTGAATGCAGCAAGAGTGTGTGATACTTGATCATTCTTCTTTGCTGACCCATTAGGCACCATGTTTGATTCCAAAATAATTACCTTTCCACTAATTAGCCTTTTGACATGAGTGCAATCTGAAGCAGGTGAGAATAAATAAACTTTGCAGAATCAAAGCTAATTATTGCTAATTAATGTCTTGTTTTAAAGAAGGCATAAATTAGTTCTTCGATCAAGTTGCTGCAACATTTTACCCTTTTTTTAAATCAATTTCTAACTATTTGAAATTAGCTGATAAAGCTGATAACACCTGATAAAGTGAATTCCCTTTTTAGGGAACTGCTAACAGGAACAGCTTCGATTGTAATCTCTAAGTTTATCTGTCCACACGTGAACTAAAACAGCTATAGGTTATTGAAGTGCCATCCTGTGACAGTGACTATTTTTTGGTAAAAATGTAAGGACAGCTGTACTTATGACATGCTGTCCATTAAATCAATTCAGATGCGCAGTGTGTTTCTACAGGAAAAGGTTATAGTAATATTTGCTAATATCCATATTTATAATTTATTGCTTTTAATAGGAATTCACCGTTGTAAAGAAAGCAAAGCTTTTCCAAAGTGTACAAAAAGATTGTTCCACTCCCCATTAGGATTCTTTTGTAAACCACAGCAAAACAGCAACTCTGAACAAAAGCACAACTTTATCATATAAAGAGGTATACTGTTCCCAGTCTGCCATGTAAATAAATATTTATATAGCTTGCAAAAATACTTTCATATAGGATCAATGTGCATTTTAGTTTTCCCTAGTGTCACATTTCTACTGTGAAACTGACTAAAAGTGTCAGACTAGACTATTTATACAGTGGAAAGCCCTGCTTTGTTCATTTTTATCTTAACCGATTGACTTTAGCGGGTTATCGTAAGGTTGCAATAAGGAACCCATTGAGGGGGGAATTCAGCAAGCTCCGAAGTGAGGCGCGTAGTGTTCGACTCACTT
>WMED01012314.1:0-14868 GCA_019650415.1 Pipa parva
CCCATAAAGCCGCACATTGCCCCACAGAGCCGCACATTGCCCCACAAAGGTGCTAATTTCTCCAGCATATGCAAATCACCCAGCACAGCTGCATATTGCCCCACAAAGCTGTTGATTGCCCCACAGGCCCATATATTGTTTCTAATCTGTTGTTTTCTTGTGGAAAACCTGATGCGGCCCAGCCTCACCCAGACTCTACCTCCAGCGGCCCCCAGGTAAATTGAGTTTGAGACCCCTGATCTAGAATCTTGTTTCCAATACAACTCTCTCCTTCATATACACATACACCTTAAATCCTAACTAAACATACAAATACAAGAAACTCATTTCCACATCTATTAAAAATGCAGTATAGATTTTAGGCAGTCTTACAGAACATCAGTGTCATGTAAGAAGTAACATCAGTAAGAGATGCAAAAAAAAACAGACATATAAAATCTCCCTGTAGTTTCTCTTAACCACTTAGATCAACAAATAATACATATTAAAGGAAAAATACTACAAAAAAAATGTAAAACTGTTATAAAAGTACGTTACTGGTGCATTTTAGTTACAATGATAAATATAAAATTCTTACAAGATATAACAATTTTAGATAAAAAAAAACTCTCTCCCTTATCTTTCTTTTCATCACTCATTTATTTAGTATTGTCACCCACCTATGAGTGTGTCTGCGAGCACCTGAATACCTGTGCCTGTATTGCTGTGTATGTGTGTGACTTTATTTATCTGTGCAGGTGTGTATGTATTTGTGTTACTTGTGTGAATGTTTTTGTATAGATGTGTGTGGACATTTGGAAAGGGATTAGAAGTTGGCAAAATAGATGTGCTTGCATGAGGAGAACCAAGTGAGCAAGGCTGCTGTTACAATTCCTAGGGTCCCTGCAAATGCTTATAAGACAATGAAGGATTTCATTAAAATACCCAAGTTATTTGTTATTATATTGCAAAATAATGTAATTTACATGGTGTAGGATATTAAGGTATTATATGTCTAGATGTTATTTTGACTATTATTGTTAATGGCATGGCTGTTTTATTATGATATACTGCCACCTAGTGGGATTTTCTAGGATAAGCAGAGTACCAGAAAAAATTATTCAGATGGAGTTCCCAGGTTAGTCAGAATCAGTTGTTGGTCCATGTCACCAAAGATACATAACCCTTTAGTGAGTTTGGTATTTCCTGTGGGTATTAAAAGAAAATAAGAGATTGCAGCCTGTATTACCAAGGGGTTCTAAGAGCCCACTAGGTGTACCCCATGACTATTTGTCCTGGAAGCCAATAGGGATAGTTATACAAGATAAAAGACTTTCAATATACCAGGGGAATAATTGAGATCACATATCTTGACCTCCCATTCAGTTTTCAAATTGTTTTACGGTTATTTCACATAAAACACACAATCATGTATTAGAAAAAAAAAAGTGCTCTTTCTACAAAGAATTACTAACATACTGTATTTGTGATGTGAAAATGGATTTGTGTTTGCATTATGAACAATTTTAAATACTTTATATTTTGAACTTCAAATTGTTTACTGGAGGCACAATAAGTTCTAACATGTACATATTCTTATATTTATTTATAAAAAAAAAGGGAAACCAAAGAGGAATAAATAATCAAGATTATCTTTTTTATGTTTATTCTAGACATTTTATTCTCTAAGTTATAAACTGCTATTACACTTTTAAGCCTATTGTGCATGGTCAGGAAGATCAATAATGACTATTTTTGTGTATTAAAATCAGGCACATTAAAGATGTTATGGAATACATTTTGCAGTCAAAAAATATTTTTGTGCAGGGTAAAAAACAAATAAAACTGTTTTTTTTAAAGATGTTATTAATAAATTAACTTAATTTTATTATTAGATGCAATGTTATTCCTGTAGAATTTTATCCTTGCAATTAAACTCACCATACTGTAGTCATTCAGCACTTCTTCCATCTCTGTGTTGGTATTCAGTTTGTCAACCAGCTGGAAGAATAATTATTAAAAAAAAACTGAGCATTATATATTCAATTTATTAAACAGTACATATTTAGTACTCTGTCACATTGCAAAATAAAATGGAAAGCAGTTTATACATTTGGGACATTCAGTTTTCATGTAAAGGCTGTAATATGAATAACTATTAGAATTTTTCACTGAAATCCACATGACTAGAAATATCCAATGTTCAGAAAGCAAGGAGTAACAGGTCATTTATATTAATGTAATCCAAAATATATACCATATTATAGTCAGCAAGCTGCCCCTGAAGTTCCTTGATTTCCACTGCAAGAGCTTCAGCCCTGAGGACAAAATAATGATTTACGTTTCAATATACAGCAATATCAGTGGTAATATAATTTATAAAAATATTTTTTTATAAAGAAAGTATTAAGATTATATTATGATTATTTTGATTGACAACTTTGTTACTCTGGGTAGCTCTAGGCATAATCAAACACAATAACAAAAACAACAACAACAACAACAACAATAATTATTATTATAATAACATACAGGCTAAATTATTTAGTAGTTGAACAACCTCAAATGGAATTTTCACAATAATTCATTTAGATCTAAGAATCACCAAAGACTGACATTCTCCATGCTAAAGAACACTTTAATAAACCACTAATCTTTGCTGGTAGCTTCTCATGTCCCCTTCTCTGACCGCAAATATAGGAAGGTAGTAGCTGCCCAGATAGCTATTGTTAGGGCAGGTACAATTTCAATTTGCGGTGGATTTACAATAGCTGACCTTAGCACTGGACTTAGAAATTATGTTGCTTTAGAGAAAGCTTGAAAATAGTGTTTAAGAAGATCATATTGTGATTACATTTTATGTTTTTTTTTTTTTTATGGACCCTACAATAAAAAGGCAGAGAAACAGTGGTTCCAATAAAAATCAGTGTATTTATATGGACTAGGGAGTCTTCCCTACTTTGGGGGACACTAAAAGAATCTTAGGCAGGAGAGTAGCCACCACATAGTAAGGAAACTTAGCAGCCACATTTTTTTTTTTGTAACTTTTTTCTTTACTTATTGGTATGCAGAAAATCCATGTCTCATACTTGCTATGAAACATTTTGAGCCTTCCTCTCAGTAAAGGATGAGCTAAAAGAATGTTTCAACAAGTTTTATTTAAAATGTTGACACACATTTTTTTTTAAAGAGGATTGCTGAAGGGGTAGATCTAAATATTTGCAGAAATATGTAAAATAGTAGAATTACATAGATCAACAGAAATAAATGTAAAACATCTATGAAACTTAAACCAAGATACTTTATATTATTGTAGTGTTTTTTTTCATTCTGTTTACATTCACTTTAAAACTAATTGCAACCTATAATTTCCTGTTATCCACAATTTAAGGCAAAAAAGAAAAAAAAAATTAAAAGAATGCTGAGATGTTCTTACAATAGAATTAATTACAGGAATATTGCTGATGAAAAAACCTACACTCAGGATCAGAAACTCTATCATAATTAGTTCTGATAAGATCCTGAAAGTTTTTCATGTACTATAAATTGTGAAAGTTATTCATAGATATTTTATTCAATATATCATTTATGTTTACTGGCCATTCATTTTAACGTTATCTGGAAAAATTTTGATTTTTGTCCTCCCTGTTAAACCTTTATCTCTTCAGTTACTTGGGGACAAAAAAAAAAAAAAGAAGGGACCTTGCATCAGAAGGCATAACACTGGAAGAACATAAAATCAGCATACCCACCCACTCCCATTTTGATCTGGCTCAAATAAGGTAACTTCTTGGGTGGCTGATTCCTGGAATGAATTTACTAGCTGCAGTTACCCAAAGGTTAATGATCACCATATGGCTGAAATACAAACTGGGCAGAATGGATGAAGCCAAATGGATAATGATATTGACAGAAAAGTGATCAACAAAGAGTATACAGTCAGTGATGGAAAGGAAGGCTCTTCCCTTGTGGGATCTGTGTAAGATCTTTGTGGGGTCAGTTTGGGTAGGAAGGCTTGGGCTTGTCCTAGCCTTCCTACCCAAACTGATTCCTTATGTTTTGCAGGAACCTTCTATGTTTACTGAGAAAGATCTATCTGAGAAAAGTTTAAAAGTAACCAGCAACAATCAAGACTGACTCACGGGAAAGGCTGTGGCAGAGTTATGAAAACTTGCCTATTCTGGAAAAAGTAGAAGAAAGATGAGAAAATACTTGAGTAGTTGTGGTAAAGGTTGAAGCAGGAGCTTTATTGCTTCTGCATTAAGGGATTACTAGTAGAAAATAGAAGTAATATCCATAATGGGTGATTATGGATGTAAACAATTAAAGAGCTGCTCCTTGGAGAAGTCAATCTCTGCACCACCCATGGTTTTTCTGGGGATGCCATAACTGTTCTATTAGCAATGAAGGCACTGTTAGGAAACACCCAACCATGCAAAAAGCTACTCAGTCCAGCAACTCAAGAGAAACTACATATGGACGAATAGCAAAACAAGTTCTGTACCAACAAATGGTCAATGGACAACTAATGGACACAATCCTGAAAAGGGGATACAATGTGACTTAAAAGTATAGAGTATTTACTGAAAGGAATAGATAGCTGGAGTGTGTAAGGACTTACATGAGAACTAGGGGTGAAGTAGTTATCTTTCTTGCCTGGAGAAGGGCAAGACCTTTTTACTTTGCTTTCAATGAAAGAGGGTGTATGTGACAAAGTTTAGGGAAGTGATGAGAAATAAATATCCAAAACTGAACAACCCAAGAGAAGCCTAGTAGAAAGACAGAAAGCAAGAAAAGAGACTGCTCAAGGGCCATGGAAACATACCGGGTAGGTCAGCAGTACAATGGTGGTTACAAAGAAGTTTTGGTTAACAAATGTGCCTACTTGTGGGGGATGTATGTTAAGCCTCTCCCTCTTTCAGAGTCCCAGTTACTTGCACCAGAATTGCAATGTATACCAGTTACTGTGGTAACTCCACCCTGGAATAAGCTGCGTCTAGTGCTATTGGAAATGCTAAACACTTAACCACAATGAGGCTTATCCTAGGCTCTGCCAGTAAGACCTGAAATGCATGTGGGGGAGAGGGTAAGCATAACAACAAGCAGAGTATCATACATTACACTGGCTTGCAATCTGATCTTTCAAAGTGATTTAAGTCAGAACACAAAGGAAAATAAATAAACTCTTTCCTCTTTGATAAATCCAGTGAATAGAAAGATACCATCTGTTCTTGTAAGGAGACCAGACCACTTGCTGGACGTACATATGACTCCTGTGGCAAGTGCTAACCACTGAACAATGACGTCCTTGTGTTTAACCTCTCTAGGGCAGTGATTTTCAATTGGGGTTCCGTGAGGACAACCCAGGGGTTTCCTGACACTCTGCATGCAGAAAGGCAGGTTAGCCGCAATACGTTCACGATCACTGTCAGACAATACCGACGTCAGCGATCGGGACTGTATCCTGGCTAACAGTGATCTGACAGTGATCAGAGTAGGGGTTCTGCCAGAAGAGTAGTGATCAGAGTAGGGGTTCTGCTTCTGCCAGTAGAGTAGTGATCAGAGTAGGGGTTCTGCCAGTAGAGTAGTGATCAGAGTAGGGGTTCCTCCAGAAATCTGATGACACTAAAGGGTTCCCCTGGAGAGAAAAGGTTGAAAAACACTGCTCTAGGGTATAGTTCAACCACCCTTCTATGAAGGGGATACTTGAAAAAATGACTTCCTCATGGAAGGTATGTTTATCCCAGTGTTCCTGTGTCTCCTTAAAACAGGATCACATGATATACTTATAATTCACGGTTAAACATATCTTCCTAATTAAATAATTACATTAAAAACAAAAAGGAGCTTGCTACCAACATTATATTATATGTAATAGAAATAAATAAATGACTTGCCTTTTTTCATAGGAAAGGTAGACAGAGTTCTCTTGGTTATATGTGTCAATCTCTTTATTCAGTTTTGCCATTTCTGTTGTAAGCTCACTGACTTTGCTCCTGATTAAAAACAAATAAATAAATGAAAATATGATATTGTTGAAAATGGATGTGGAGCAAACAAAAGTACTATTTTCTACATTTCCGAGGTTTCTTATCTGAAGTACAGATAAGCTAACCACACTGTACTTATGAAACATTAACAAGCTATGAGGATTTATCTTTGTTATAAATACTGTATCTAAGTCAAAGAGAGACTCACCAGCTGTATTGTTAAAGAAAAAGTAGAAAAAACAACCTCCATAATTATTAAAAAAATTGTTTTTTTTAGTGTTTATCTGCTTAACATATAAATGGTTTTAAAGCATATCCACAAAATGTTACAGTATAAGATAGTGTTCTTTAGGCTAAGGACACATTGTGCATTTTTCAACAAAAGAGACAGGCCACCACTACCTGTTCCATCACCAGGCATTTTACAATGGTAAAAAGTCTGCGGAACTATTAATTGTGAACAGGATGCAGTCTCCAGCTCTTGTTGGGATGTTTACTAGTGTTTTCTTGCCAATTGAAGCGCAGAGTAGAGCTGATTCCATTCCCCCCCCTCTACCTTTATGGTTTAGTTTTCATGCTCTTAATAGCTTAAATTAATTTTCAAAATCTTCAGCTAAAATCTAGATATTTACAGTGGACACACAAACTTATCTGTCTGTATATTTAAATAATTAGCAAAACATATTTATAACCATATTTACAAATCATACCTTAAAAGTCCTAGAAAGTAAGATTTGTCCATGATTTGTCTTTGGGGACCTAAGAAAAGGCATGAAAAGATACTTTTTATTCTCTCACACATCCGATTCTGCAAAACATATAGACTATATTTTATAGAAATCAATAAAAAGTAAAGCTCACTTCATCAAGGAAGAAGAAAACTGAAATAAAACGGATATTATTTGCCTGCCCTTTTATCTTACTTACAACCCACCTCTTTTTTGTAATGTCTAACAAAGAAACCATACTCAAAGTAAGCAGACCTAAAGAGTAGATAAAAAACACCAGTAAGATGAAATAACTAAAATAAAAAAGAACAAGCAAGTTAAATTAGGAAGTCCTGTGTCTCCCTACCATCTAGAAAAGGATTTAGTGGTAGGAAGAAATAACTTTTCTTCCTACCACAAGTTTGTTTTCTTAACAGATAAAAAATGGATACAACCATGAAAGTGGAAAAACAAGCACAAAACAATAAAAATCAGGAATTTAATTACAAAAATAACATTTTTATGATGTAGAAATAGCTGCTTTTCCAAACCACACGAGAATTGTATTTTTTGTTCCTAGTGTTACCTGTCTTTTAAGACACTATAACATACCAAACTCCCATTTGTCATAAGAAAGAGGGAAAACTGAACTCACGACAGGCAGCAAGACTAGGCCACAACCCATTGATGGCACTTGCCAAAGCACCAAGTCACTAGGAACTGAAGAATGGGACATGCACTCAAAAGTGGTATACACGCGTTTTGCTGAAGTCAATGCCTCACACACCAGCTTTCTCAGCAAGGAGAGAAATTGAAATGCTACAAAGGCTATAATGTACTTGTGAAATAACACATGTAGTACAATCAGAAAATAGGTGACTTAGAAAAGAAGGTTTATGAGTTTCTGTTTCTGCCTTTGTGCATAGAAGACTTTAGTTCTTCTTTAGGTACACAAACAATGCACAATGCACAGCAGTGATGATTGCCAACGACAGAATGACTAACCTGTAAAAGATAAACTTCTGAACCTTGAATTCTATGGTATGCTTTAGCAGATACTTGATCATGACCCTTGAGCAAATTCAGTATAACAGTCAAAAGAAACATTTTCTTCTTTAAAATGGATCCTACAAATGTCATATCAATACAGCAATAACCTAGACTGGGATGAACAGCAATTCTATATCTGAATACAACCAGTTTTAAAATTAATTCACATTTTGGTTATTATGCTCAAAAAAAAAAAAATTGCTAATAAGATATTATAAAGAAACTTGGGGTAATAGTTTTTCTTTTAGAACAAAGATTATTTTATGGCAAAAACAGATGTTTAGGGTTAATCTCAGTGAAATTTACAAGCTTATTGTATATAATAATTTCCTAAATGTATTTACTGTATGTTTTTATTCATTTATACAGTGCTGATATATTACACAGCACTTTACAGAGATTTATCATTAATTTCAGCCCCTGCCCTGTGGAGATTACAACCTAGTTTCCCTAATCAGTCACACACACATAGACAGACACAGATGTATGTTTTGTTTTTTTGGATTGTGGGAGGAAACCAGAGTGCCCGTAGAAAACCCAAAGCAGGTGTGGTTAGAACATACAAACTCCATGCAGACGAAGTCCAGGGTGGAATTGAACCAGAACCCAGCGCTGCAAGGCAGCAGTACTAACCACCAAGTCACAGCACTGCCAAATGAAAAGAATTAGTTAAGTGCCTTCTTATTTACTTTACTATTTAGCTATAAAGTGGAAGAAGGATGTTCAATTGGATACAAGCCAGAATCATCATCTGAACAAACCAAATACCTTTTATTCCAGTTTTCACTCCACTAAGACCTTGCTGGGTGACTGGTCTGTCTGCTACTTTTATCTGGGCAGATAGGACTCCTCCTGAACCTACAGGAACACCCCGAGTACCAGGTCTAGCAGTGCCAGGCAGCATCTTAAAAGAAGAAAATAACATATTTATAACCACTTTACACAAATGTTACACTATAATATATCCTGAAGCCTTTTTGGCCACACAGATAGGCATTTTAAGTTCAACTTTCTGATAAATATAATGAAAATAAAACAAAAACAAAAAAAAAATTATGACTATCATTAATGATCATGCTAACACAACTACCGTCAATACGCTTCTTGTCTAAGATATACTTGTTGTTCCAGACCAAACATGCCATTTTATACTAAAAAGGACACCCTAAAACAACTAAATGCTCTCCTCTTGAAAATCAGAGCACAAAAGCAGTATTTAGTCAGAAATGTAATTTTCAAGATGAAGCAGGAAGTGAAGAGGATAGGAGCACTGAGAAGAAAATAGAATTGGTGTTCTGACAAGCACAGGCAGCACTGGAGAAAACAAAGTGATCGGTAAGTATTTAACCTGCCTCTAGACAAACAAGCCTTTAGTACCCCTTTAATGATAATTGGGAATTAAGATGACAAAATAAAGGGGGTTACGATATGTATCTGATTCTTCTATTCAGTGTTTTAAGTCAGTTCCATTCCTTATTGTGCAAATATCCTTAAGAAGCAGTAGTGCAGAATCTTTAACTAATAAAGTAACCATACTTCATCCTTATTAGATTATCCATTTAGATTGCAAGCTCTACAGGACAGGGACCACAAACCTCTTGTGTCAACAACAACCCAGCACTTAAAGTGATATTTATACTTGTATTGTTTAATGCACTTTTCCCATGTCTGTATTATATTTGTATTGCTGAACTGTACAGCATTGCGTACATTTGTGGTGCTTTATAAATACAAATATACATGCATACATTGTGGAATGTGTGAAGACATAGAAGTTCCATGCAAGATGCTGTAAATATGCCAATTGCAAAATAATAATCTTGATATCTATGACGAATACATAGTGATACACATCCGCAGCAATAAAACTTTAAGATTTTCACCTATGCATAATAAAAAAAGTTTATTTACTTACTGATGTTGTTAGCCTGCTTGCAGTTGGGGGAGGACGCATTCCACTTGGAGGCCTGTTTTGTAGTGAGCCAATGCTTCCTCTTGTACTAGGGCGAGCAGATGGAGGTCTCAGATTGCTTGACATGTTTATTAAGGACTCTAAAAGCTAAAGAAAATTTACAGTAAAGAGATAATATTTTTATATTGCTTATTGCCTTAGATTAACCTCTTGTAGATTTTAGATAATAGACAAGTGATGCAAATGGTTTAATTATTTTTGTATTTTTAAAATTTGTTTTTAGCATTGGTTTATCTTCAACTGGAACTGAGGAACTATAGGAAAAACTTTAATTTTTTTTTTTTGGTTTTCAATATTTAGCCTAAAAAATATTTTTCTGATATATTATTGTTGTTTGGCATCCCTGTTATAACCTCCTGAGTTGCAAACTGATCTGTAAAAAGCAGTTATTTTATGGTTTTTTTTTTTTTATTTCAAGCAGATGTCGTCATTGCTGCCTGAAAAAAAAAAAAGCGCTCTTATTTTAAAGCACTAATTACAGTGGTTGGAATTCTACTGAGCTTGCGTGGGCAATGGCCAATGAATGACCTGGAAATTCAAGAAGTTTTAGCAAGTAATCTAAAGTACTAATAAAACATAAGAAAAATATTTGTTTTGGTATGAAACAGACACGTCTCTAAAAGTTACTTTTCCCATCAAATTGTCAATTTCTGCAAACATAAATTATTCACTTTTTTCAGTGATTTTTAATTTGCAGCAACTTTCTTAAAGAAGCCCCTCCTACTTTATCTTCAGCTGACCAATGCAGAATCTTGATCCACAGGATTGAGAATTCTGAAAGAAGCAGGTGTGAGGCAGCTCTGTGAAGTTTCACTCCTGTTTGATTCTGATTTGTTACTCAGAGTCCCCAAGCCTTTGCACACCTGCAGCCAGTGTTGCCAACTTAGCTACTTTGTCATTATATTTAGCAACTTTTATGACCCCCCAGCAACCTTTAAAAAAAAAAAAACTACTAGCAACAATTCTAGCGACTTTCTACAGTGGTACTGTACCATTATACAGAACAGTCGGTCTGCTGTTACTGTTCCCAGCCCCGCCCCAAAGCACTGACAGCCAATTAGTCTCCCAGTAGCAGCCTCCCTGCTGCAGTTACTGTCCCCACCCCATAGCACTGGCAGGCAGTTAGTCTCACAGTAGCAGCCTCCCTGCTGCAGTTCAATGTAGGACCAAAACTGTGCCCTGGAAAGTATAGCACCCTAATATGGTAAAACAGATATGGTAAAACAGATATTGTTCAAAACAATGGTGGCGTACAAATTGAACAACAAGATATGCTTAGTTCGAGTTTTACTTGTGTTAGTCCAGCTTGCAATCCACGTGAGGATAAACAGCCGAAAAACCTTCAATATAAATGGGTGGAGCGAATATTTTCCAAAAGGAAATAAGATGGTTGCGCTGGTAAAACAAAATAAGAAAACAAAGGGAAATTCTCCCTAGTGTGTTACCATTTCACATATAGCACTGCTATGCAGGCTTAGTTGTGACAACGTGTCTCACCATCATAATCTGTCTTGTCACAACTAAGCCTGTATAGCAGTGCTATATGTGAAATGGTAACACACTAGGGAGAATTTACCTTTGTTTTCTTATTTTGTTTTTCCAGCGCAACCATCTTATTTCCTTTTGGAAAATATTCGCTCCTCCCAGCTGCAGTTACTGTCCCCACCCCAAAGCACTGGCAGGTGGTTAGTCTCACAGTAGCAGCCTCCCTGCTGCAGTTAGAGTAGAGAAGAGAGCCACCCCTCTTTTATGACCCCACTAATGACTTTTTTAAAAAAAAGCGACTAGTAACAAATCTAGCGACTTTCTCTGGTGTTGTTATGTAATAGCAAATCCGCAACTTCGACAATTCTCCCATTGTAAAGTCGTGACAGCGAAAATTTCTAAAGCTGCGACTGTGATCATTTCCATAGTATTGTCACGACTGCGACAATATTTGCATTATAAAGATATGACATGCAAATTTCCCAATTATGCAAATTAGGCTATGACATTATTTAGCGACTTCTAGCGACTTTTAGGACAGCCAATAACTACTTTTCTTACTGAGGAGTTGGCAACACTGCCTGCAGCTTGCCAGTCAAAACTGTACACTGATAAATTAGCCCTTCAACTGGTTTAGTGCAGCTCATCTCAAGCCAGAGAAGCGAGCGATGGGTGCAACTTTTCCATTCTCTATAACCGCACGCTGGAAGCATTTTTATGTATGAGATTTAACATACAAATCCATTTTCTTTATTATAAGACATTGTATATCGCACAGCAAAGCAAAAGCAACGCATTAAAACAATCATTATTGAGAGACAAAAGATGTATTATTCACAACCGCACAAATATACACAGAAACACAAGTCGAGACACAAATCAATCCGTCCAATGACTCTATCCAGACTAACTACTCCGCTTACAACTGTTTATCTGTGGTCTGGGAGCTGTAGTCCTCACTACACACTTCACTTGTAGAGTAACAGATTAAGCCAGTCTTCCAGTAACACACATTACACCTTGTGGTCTGGGAGCTGTAGTCCTCACTACACACTTCCCTTGTAGAGTAACAGATTAAGCCAGTCTTCCAGTAACACACATTACACCTTCCTCTGCTTCTCTACCAGTCGTTTGGTCTCCTAGCAACTACCCCACGTGAGCTGGGACACTCCCACACCTTGTGGAGCTAAACGGCTGGAAATATCGCGATAGAAACTTTTGGCCGGGTCCATTGCGTTACACAGCATTAAAGCAACGTCTCTCACTCCGACTAGTATTGCCAATGTTGGTCTGGGGAGCACGTAAAGTTCTCTTTAATAAAATAAATGTGCTTGACCAGTGACCAGTGACCCCCCCCGTATACTACTGTCTTTGCCTTGGCTTTCATTTTCCGCACAGCTCCATTCCGTGCTGGCCACTCACTTTATTATGGGCTAAGTCTCTCATTACACAACTCACGGTGGAGGAACACCCCTTTCATACAAGTGAGCGGTGTTGTGAGTAACGCTGCCGAGGCCTCGGAAAGCCCGGCATCGACTGTAAATACACTGCATTTCAGCACTAGTAGGATGGACGCTCTATGCCGTCACTTCCTCCTGTGCTAAGCTCGGCGTGTTCCGCCGCATTACTTCCGGTGCAGTGGTGGTGCTGCAGCTGGCTGCTGTGTCATGTCTCTGTCAGAAAGTGCTGACCGCTGTTACCGGCTGCGCTGCTCACTTCCCGGGCACGAACAAGACGTTCGGGGGATAGTGCGCTGTTCGCTTTGGCCCGGAGAGGGCTTCGTCTCCGTGTCACGTGACAGGAGCGCGCGCCTCTGGGTTCCTGAAAGGTGAGAGTGCGCGAGAGCCCCCTCTGAGGAGAGAGACTGAACCGGTGGATTGTGTTAGTCCCTTGTCTGTAGGAGCATTAGGGATAATCAGGCGTAATGCTTCCTATACACATCTGTGTGTTAATAAACATTGAACACATTTTATAAGCCATCTTTAGTATGGGTTTACTGATCTGGTTAAAACTTTCAGTGCACCTGCAGCTAACAGGGTGCAACATCCAGTCAGATACAGACAGATCTTGTAGGAACTTGGCTTAATATGGAATGTTCTCTAAAAAAAAGATTACAAAAGGATTGTATAACTGTATCATCAAGAAATATTATTTTGTCTTATCAGCTTATAGCATCGCTGTTTATATATGTTTATTATGATCTTTGATTATACTTACACCAACTAATATACAAGGGGGTGGCAGTGCCCTGGTACTGAAGTCGCCAGCATACAGCCCCTTGTTTGCGATTGGTTTGAGCACTGGTGATGCCACCTCTAGTCTGATTTGTTGGTGTGCTGGTGGCTTGAGGTAGGGTGGAGGACTAGAACTGTCTCCAGGAATCTGGTACAGTTGGGGAGTGTGATTTATATCGGTGTTTAGTGTCTCTAACAGTTTATGTACAGACATGGGAATTTGCCAGAATTCTGAGGAAACCCTCAAGTTCTCCAGGTCAGGTCTGCGGTGTGAAGCTCCGCCTCGAATCCACCCTGTCCTGCGTATGCACCGGATTCATGGGAATCTGTGTAGCCCAGCCTCCATGATGAGACTAAGTTTGTGATAAGTCCTCACTCCTGGTCACCCACACCTGATACGGAGTGGAACTCAGGGGAATTAGTTCCCTAAAGTTCCCAGATATGCGTATGCACTCTAAGTGCACAGGTACACTTCAGCAGTTGGAGGAGGTAACAACAACAAGTTTGTGTAAAAGGAAGACATAATGCCCACTGTGGACATTATGCTACTAGAAGTGCTTGTCAGGTTGACTTACAAACATGGTTTTGAAAAGCAGGGAAGCAGTCTTAGCTGAATGCTTCTAGCATTCAGTTAAAACTGCAGAAATAGAAGTAAACTGCCTTCATATTTTCTGCCTTGATTCCTGACTCTAAGCTCAATTTGGAGGAGTCAAGCTAAAGGGAAGACTGACATTACAGCTCCAACAATCAGATCCTTCAAATCATGATCGATCTATCAGGAATCTGATTAGAGAAGCTGCAATGTCAGGGGCAGAAAAGAAGCTGGGAATTCTTACTGCAGCTAAAAACATTCAGTTTAGACTAGTTCCTGCTTCTCAAAAACATGTTTGCAAGTGGCCCTCAAAGGTCTGCTTTAATTCTAACATGTTACTAATCCTTTCACCCCTTTAGATATGCTATCTGTTATTAGGAGTCATGGTCTGTGAAAATGTATTCATCACATGTAAGATTATTATCTCCATTTTCCAAGAATGTATAGTGATCACATGTAGGATTATTATCTCCATTTTCCAAGAATATTGTTTTATAAGTGCAGTGCTATTAGTAACATAGTAACATCGTTTATAAGGTTGAAAAACGACACAAGTCCATCCAGTTCAGCCTATTTTCTTGCAGTGTTGATCCAGAGGAAGGAAAAAAACCCATGAGGCAAGAGCCAATTATCCTCATATTGGGGAAAAAAATTCCTTCCCAACTCCAAATATTGCAATCAGAATAATTCCCTGAATCAAGATCCCACCTTCAGTTATCCAGTACCCATAACTTGTAATATTCTTACACTGAAGGAAAGCATCCAAACCAGTTTTGAACTCCTTAATGGATTTAATCAAAACAACTTCTTCAGGCAGAGAATTCCATAACCTTACTGTTCTTACAGTAAAAAATCCCCT
>WMED01012315.1:0-14868 GCA_019650415.1 Pipa parva
TCTCCTTTAAAATAGACCTAACTTTTGGGTACACCAATCATTGTCATGCTCTCCACTCTTTAAGGCCCACATGGACCTCTTCTCAGAATACAACAAGTAGTAGAATATATATATATATATATATATATATATATATATATATATATATGTACAATAATGGAAATATTCTATATGCATAATCAAGAATTAATCCCAGGTTGCATGTTTGTGATTTTGTCCTATTCAAAGACTTTGAGATGAACCTAACCCCATAATGTCATGTGTCTCATTATTCAGAGATTAAGGAGGAGAATAAACAATTTAGAGATGACAAAGTGTTAGAAAGGACTATTGTGTATTTTTACATTTTCACCTTTTGGAGCACCGTCTACATTAGGGGTCCCCAAACTTTTTACACAGGGGGCCAGTTCACTGTTCCTCAGACCAACGGAGGGCCGGACTTTAAAAAAACCTATGAAAATCCCTATGCACACTGCACATATCTTACTTTAAAGGAGACCTAAAGTCAAAAAATAAAAAACAAGTGTTAAAATGCTTACCTTATACTGAGCCGATTGATTACAGTCACAGCATGAGTTGTGCTGTAATTAGCCGGCTCTCGATGCTTCCCTCAACACCTCCTGCACAGCACGCTGGCTTACACAGATGCCAGCACGCAGTTCCTTCTTCTCCTCCCTGGCCTCATACATCATCAGGCTCATTGCGGGATTGCGGGGAACGTTCTCATTGGCCCTGCACTGAACGTGATGATGATTAAGCCCTGAAACACCCGAGACATAACAGGGCCAGTCAGCCAGCGCTGTAAAGAAGCATTGGGGGAAGCATTGGGAGCCAGATAATTACAGCACAGCTCATGTAATCAATCGACTCAGTATAAAGTAAGTATTTTAACACTTGTATTTTATTTTTTGACTTTTTAATTCTAATTTAAAGTTAAAAAACAAAACAAAATGGGAACAAATACAATATTTAAAATATACTTTGCTGCCTTCTCCACAACCCCCTCTCACACTGTGCTGCTTCCCCCCACAACTCCCCTCCCACACTGTGCTGCTTTCCCAACAACTCCCATCCCACACTGTGCTGCCTGCCCCACAGCCCCCTTCTTACTGCATGTCCTCTGAAGTTGGGGGCGCTATCCTGGTGCTCGCCCCCCCCCCTCTTTTTTTTTTACCCTACCTTGTACCCGGCCCGACTCAGTCTACTATAGATTACTGTTACAGCACTCCTCACTTCCTCCCCCACTGCTTCCTGATGATGTGTAGTAACATTATTAGTATGCGCTGGGGGAGGAACAGAGGAGCGCTGTAATCTTTACAGCAGACTGAGCCAGGCCAGATACTAGGTAGGTAGCGGTAGGGAAAAGGAGTGGGGTGAGCACCACGATTCTGCCCCCCTCCTGCAGCTGCCTCTACCCCTAGTGCTGGCCCGGCGACAGGGGCCGGATGCGGCCCGCGGGCTGTAGTTTGGGGACTCCTGGTCTACATTGTTGCCATTTATTGGCATTCCTTCAATAGCATATCTTGCCTACACATGGTGGAGTAAAAAGTGCATGCTTCTCCAAGGAAATCATTGACTATTTATGAGGTTTCAGACATTTTTCTGCATGAGAGGAATTGTTACACTTTTATTCAGAGAAAAGGAGCTAAGCGATGTTTGCAAAAACAAAGGTGGCTTTTTATTTAACATAACTGTAACAAAACATAATCATCTTACTTCAACCTTACAATGATAGATAAAAATACATGTTTCACAGTGAGTGGTGAGTACTGACTCAGCTTCTGCAAGATTCTCATCAGTCTGTCTCACTCCCTTTTCTCATTTCTGTCTTTGTGTGTCTGACACCAAACCGCTAAAGCTAGCAGACCTATACAGGTGTACCAAGTAGGAGCCAGGCAGACCAGGGTGTTAGCTCATGTGTCACTCTGTCCTAAGAATATTCAGAGGATCTGCCTCATACATTCTCTGGTTGTCTGCCATGCAGTGTTGGGGGAACAGTCAGGGGAATTCATCAATAGGGGCAATATTCACAGAGGTCCAATAACCCAGTGCTGATCAAGCTAATTGCCATTTTCATGAATAAGGAAAACCCTGGTTTGGCCTTCCTCTTCTGTGACCCTTTCCACTACCTCTAGCTACACCCTACATGACCAATATTAGGCACCACCTCAATTTCCTCTGTCTGGCCCACTAACTGCCAAGCTCAGTGAGCAACATACTCCATTGAAGATTGTTACTCACTTTCATTGCTGCATTTTGGTCCTCCAGATCTTTAACGCAAGCTTTCACTTGGGAAACATGTGCACAAATGTCACAGTGGTAGTCACCTAGGAAATATTGTTCCAGCACTGCATGCAAATATCAAGCTGTAGCCAGTATCTCAGTAGGGGAAGACATAATAAGTGCATGCATGGAGCTAGCTACTACAGTCCGTGTAGGAATGGAAACTACAAAAACTCTGATGACAGGTGCTGTCAGGTGCTCATGACAGGTGTGCACTGAAGCAAACCTTCAATTTTGCTGCTAAGCATTGTCCAAATCACAATAATATAGTTCTTATATAAAAGAATGTAATAACTCAGTCATACTCGCTCCTGTGATTTTGAATACTCCTGTTTCCCTCTGAATGATACATGCACAAACTCTTTCATCAAGAAGACTAAATCTTATTCTTAATGTGAGATAAATAAAACAAATTAAGACAAATTATATCAAGTATATGCCAGATCATGTGACAGCTATTGTGATGCCAAAGGGTCAACTTTATACAACAGCATTGATTAAAGTGCACCCATCACCAAATGCTATCAGCGTTACCGGCTGGGGAGACTCAAAGCACATATGCTTTGAGCTCCCCAACATAGAGGCGCGCGTGATCACGTGATTGCATCATGAAGCCCTCTCAAGTCGACTCTCTGCTAGGCTGCTAGCAGAAAGTCGGTTTGAGAGGCAGAGTCACCGAGGGATAACTTTTAAAAGGTAAGTATTTTTTAATTTATTTAAATGACAAAGTTGTTTAGTCTAGCATGCTATGCTAGACTAAACAATGTCATTTTTTGGTGACGGGTGCACTTTAAGTATTCATTTTAATTGATTTTTTTTTTAGGTTAAAAGGCTGAAAGTCATTTATCTGAATTTGTAAATAAAAAATGCACAAAAAAGTTAAACCATTGTTAACTTCTCGTTGTATTAAACGAGATGCAGTTTCTAAAATAACATGTGAAATGTTAGATTTGAATTAGATAGTCCAATTCTGGAGAAGAAGAGATAATTTGTTAGTCTCAGCATGCTGCCCATTCACAGATGGTGTTTATACATGTGTTTCTCAAACTTGAATATCCTCACCTTATAGCAAGTTGCCCTATTCATCACTGACAGTCACAAGGTCAATGGTGTCTTTTATGCTTATACAAACAACAAGATTATTACATCAATTCAGGTCAGTGCACTCCAATTGTCAACCTATGCTGTTGTAATTATTTCTCGTCAATGAATGTGTCAAATAAATCATCTTACCTACACAACGCTTGGTTTCTCTAATTTATATAGTTATGATATACCTCTTTAACACAGAGAAAGATGATGTTTTACATTTCCAACGAAAATAGGGCAATTGTTTTGTTTTGTTTTTTTGTTAATCATTCTGTGTTTCTTTGTTTCTATGGAGATAGACTCTAAAAGCATTTTATGATCTCATTAAAAAATAAACTGTTGTGACTAAAGAAGTATTTATGGACAACAGCAAGCTGTTCATCACAATTTCTCTGACATAAATACATTCCTCATATTAATATACTACACGGATCTTTAGGAAATGTACTCAACTGTTCTATTTATCAGAATGTTGACACTGTAAATCTTTGAGGGTGATAGACATATCAGACATCCCCTTGGGACTGGTTCACTAACCTTCCCAGTGAAATACATTAGCTTTTTCATACTACAGCTGGTTTACAATTACAACACATTGACAGTGTTGAATCCATTAAAATGCATTATTTGATCTGTAGATGCAAAATTTAGTGCCAATTGACACTTCCTCAACTTTGCATATTCAGAAAAAGTTTGCTATTTCTACTGATGTGGGCAATAGTCTGACAGTTTGAAACACAGCACGGTCTGTGGGGCTTATTCATGAAAGCTCGAACAGATGCGTAAAGGTCAGAATTCACGTCCATTTGTCCCTTTCTGATCTTTGCATATTCACAAAACTCTGTGATGTGGTGAATTTGCAAACAATTCAGATGCTTGTGACAGTTGCAAACTTATGGAGTTCCTTGCATCACTTTGCGTGCTTTATATTTAGCATCGGCGATTTAGGGTGTTGATGGTAGGGCTCCTACTGTCCGACTGATTATGCTGCACTACTCAGTGAATAGGTAGAGGTAAATTCTTGACTCTGGGAGCATAGGAAACCAAAGTGATGAGAATAAACACTGACAGTCAAATTCTCACTTTGATGAATGAGCCCCTGTCTATTTATACAGCAATTTATCTCTGTTCACAGAACATTTGTGGACAATTAGGGTATTTATCATGTGCCACAATGATAATATGCCAAGATGCACTGGAGTGAATCTACAATTTTGACATTGCTCTATGATAGGGGTTAACTGGAGAGTTTACAAGACTTTCAATATGTGGAAACCAAGTGCCAACATGAGCTGGGAATTGTCTGGCATTAAAATAAATGGGAAAACAGCTGTTGCAATACATGTCACTATTCCCCGATGACAAACTGGTAACATTGCCCTTCCTTTAGAGAATATGTATATTGCCAGTATGTAGTCATTAATGTAGAAAAAAAAGAATTTTGGTGGCACTGTCTCCTTTAATCAGAGCCAGGTGAACATGACGTCACTTTGCTTCGATATGTCTATTAATGATGAGTTTACTAGAATCCACCACTTCTACTATTTACCTGACAATGTGCTACATGGAGATTCGCTTCATTGCGTGAAATAATTAATATGCACAAGCCAACTTCACTACAAAGCAATGGATTTGTCATTTTGCTGTGCAAACTCACTCTTTAATACCAAACCCCTAAACTGGGTGAATTTTCACCAGACCGGAGTCTTTCCCCCATGGCTTTTGTTTAAGCTTTCTCATTCAAGAGACCTTCACCTGGCCTCCTTTTTTACTAGTTCTTCGTTACATTTCTTTGCCTGTTTTTGAACCCTGGCAGTTTATTGCATGGATTTACTTTAGTCTTTATTAGTGGACAAAGATCCTTGTTGCCCTAGCCTTTGTCTAGGATATTTGACCCTGATCTTTGTTACCTGCCCTGACCTCTATCAAGTATTGACTTCCTTTGGGTCCACCCAAGTTACCTAGCCAGTCCTGCAGTACGTCAGTATTTACTTGAGCTTAGCTAGGCTCTCTGGTTTATTGCAGACATGATAACTTCCACAATCTCTTTAATAAACAATATTTAACTGTGGACCCTTCTGTATTTCTTGTTTTTTTTGCTACTGCACTTGCTGTATTTGGAAAAACTGAAAGGAACAAGAAGTGAAGAGAATCACGGTGGCTGTCAAGAACAGAAGTGATCAGCTGTGACAGCAAGGGCAGCAATTGAGCTTACCAGCATGATCATTAAGTATCTTCCTACTTCCCAATCACCCCTTGACATAACAAGTCTATAGTTATATAGCCTATAGATACCCTTTAAACATGCACATTTGCAGTTGCACAAGCTAGATCAAGATAGAGAGAGGTCAGATAACCACTCAAGATGCTGAAAGCCTAAAAGAAGTTAATACATAGTGCACTGGTCTTTTAAAATCAAATGCTGAAGAGAAGTGCTTAGAAAAGAATGAAAAAAAAACCACTCTACACTAGCTTACCTTTTTAGGGATCTTCTGCACAGTGATATTCTGTGCCCATGAGAGCATGTGTGGCATTCTCAAGTACTGTAACTTAATGGGCAAAATATGCAGATGGCTATTTTTAATTCTGTAGAAATGCATTTGCCGATATTCCCAGGAAGCGTTGCCTTTAGTCTCCTCACCTAGTCTGCAGATAATAATAGTGATACATTAAACACTAGTTACAACAGCCAACCTCTAGTGAGGTGCCCTTAAAAGGCTGTGTCAGTAAATAGCTCATTATATGAAGAAATCCCAGGCAGAACAACTGGATCAGTAAAATAGCACATTTATTGAAAAGTTAATAAAACATACCTGGTTTTATGTTTTATTAACTTTTCAATAAAGGTGCTATTTTACTGATCCAGTTGTGGTGCCCGGGATTTCTTCATATGCTGAGCTATTTACTGATGGATGAGACGCTCCCTCTCCTGGCGTCACACAGAGATCATCTGAGGTGTGAGTACCACACAGACTTTTCGGATTGAGCCACTTTTCCTTATTTGTTCATCTGTGTCAGTAAAACTCTAATTTTTGCAAAATCGGAGACTCTGCACTGTATTAGAAGGCTATTTTACTCACTGGTTTTGTGGTAGGGAGTTTTAACAAAAAGATGCACTTCACAATACTTCTCAATAATAATATCAGGCACGAATGCCATGAATGTTTTACATTTTACTGGCTAACTATAAAGAAAAAGATTATCTTCCCTTTACAGTTAGCCAATAAAAGGTTTCACAATAATGACATCTTTTTCATTATATTTTTTTTCTATTGAGAAGTCAAGTATATCATTTTGCTTCCAGTCTACTAGCGAACACATTACTGAATATTCTTTCAACTTCATCAACGTGGGATTTCAAATATAATTAAGGTTCAGAAAATGTGAGGTTTCACTGTGATTTCCAAGTTTCTAAAATGTAACTGTAATCCTTCTTTTAATGATAAGCGTAAACAGTCCCCTCCAGACCCATACTAGACACAAGCTTTTTAACATGGAGGCAGAGCTGGAACTAGGGGTAGGCAGCCACCTAGGGTGTTACCATATGTTGCTGGAGGGAGGCACATGTCTGCTTGCAATTTAAGGCTCTTCCTGCATTTCCCCTCCCCTGTCTCCTTGTCTATCTTTACCTGCTGCACTGTGGGGAACTATATGGGGGGGGGGGGGCTGTTGCACTGTACAGGGTATAACTGGGGAAAACTTCTGCAAAATGGTGGGGTAGATTGCTGATGGGGGAAGCATGTCAGCATTTTCACCTAGGGTGCCATTCAACCTTATCCTGGCACCACATGGAGGCTGCCAGTTCCATGTTAACAAACACTTGTGAAAATATAAACTGTTCATAACCCATAGAAATTAATCAAGTGCCTAGTCAGGCCCTTTGGTAAGCAGATCATAAGCCTATTATAACTAAATGCAGCATGGCAGCAACAACAAAGCAAGTATATACCTAGGTTTGTGGGGGATTGGGTCATCTAGCAGGTGGCCTGGGAATGCAGAACAGAACCCATAAAACAGAACAGAACCCATAAAACTGAACTGTCCTGTGGAATACAGGACACTTGTGGGGGGATATGCAGTTATTGTACTTGTCAAGGAATAGGCTTGAACAGCCTCTCTAGCCCCATTACTCCTTTTCACTGTTGGGATTAGCCTGGTCAAATACAGATGTAGACAAATTGACTTAGTTATTTAACACATTGTGATAAGATTAATTTGTAGCTTTCCAACACTGTGATTTAAGATAAAACAGTAAATTAATCTGTGATTCTATGAAGAAACTACTGATAACACATTAGTGTATACCAATGAACTCTGTAAAATTACAAAATGACATACCCCCCCCCACCCCACACACACACACACACACACACACACACACACACACACACACACACAAATGTCCCAGAGTTTGTGGTACAGTCCTGTTATTTCGAAACTATCCTGATAGTTACAGAAGATTGAGGCGGAATCCTAACCATTTTCAAATTGCTTAAGTCCTAATTTTAAAGAATTCAGGTAGAAAATAATCATTCCCATGTACTGTCACTGTATTTCAATTCATTTCAGTGGGATGTTCAATCTCACAACTGCCCTTTATTAAGCAAGCACAAAAAATACAATACTTTTATCAGAGTTAAACTGAGTTAGCTTTGTTCAACTCTGCTTTAATAAACAGAATACATGATAATCGGGTGAAATTTATTAAAGGCGAATTTAGAAATTTCGATCGAATTTTGAAAAAATTCGATCTAAATTTCAAAATTCGATCTAAATTTCAAAATTCGCCTTTAATAAATTTCGGCCATGGTGTTATAGAACAAACAAAAGCTTTTTTTTTTTTTTTTACTGACAATACTTTTGAAATTTAAAAAAATAAAAAGCATTTACTTTTACTTTGATGTGTTTTCTGATTGGAATGAATAAGTATTTTCTAGTTTCACAGATAACAATAGATCTGGGTGGGCGCCTGTTTAATCAGTGAACAAAAGATGACTGCAATTGGCAAAAAGAAAAAAAAAAGTCGCACAATAAAAATCATACATTTAACTTTAAAGCTGTCATTATGATAAACAAATACTTTAACTAGGGACCCCCCTTGAGAAAAGCCTACAGGAAATCTATCTATTTCTGACTGTACCTTCTGTTGCAATTAACAGTTTAATAACCAGTGTACTACTGCTGCGTACCTGTTATTGATCTTTCGTTACATTCTGTTAATAAATACATTCCTTTTGTTTTTAAGAACATCCATGTGTTTATATATTTAAGACTGTAGTCCAATTAGCCTGCAGAAACCCAAGCACTCGTAGCCTTTGAATATAAAGGTAATGTGTGCAGTCCACTGAGGATTATGGGTAACTTGGGTTCTAAGGGTTACTTATTTTCTCAGCATGTCTCACACAGCCATATACCTCCCACAAGCTTCAATTTCTTTCAATTCATTTGCTTTTTAACTGGATGAGCAGGAGAGGCTATAAAAGTCTAGAATGAGATCTGACAAGATGGGAAATAAATGTTGAGCGCTTCTTTAATCTAAGCAAATCTAGAAATTGATATACATTGGAATAAACAAGCTAGAAGTAGCAGGATTTAAGTGGAAAAAAAATGTATCAATGCTGATTGTAAATTAAAGGACCAGTATTGCCAAAAATGGAAAATGCCTTATTTGGATTGACAGTTAAGTGAATTCTCCACAGTTTGTGACAATTCTCCCAATATAATTATACATACATACATTCATACAATACTGTAGCATAGACAGTTCTGCCTATTTGCTAAACGAATGATTTCTGTGCACAGTGAGGCAAGTAGAAGCAGCGGTGTACTGTGTTAAATTTGATTTAAATAGGCGTATTATCACAAGGTGACATCATCTTCACATAGACAACACACTATCGATATGGATGTATTAAAGGGGAACTAAAGCTTGTTTCATCTAGGATTGGTTCTTAAGGAGGGATGGGGGAAATATGTAATGTTAATACTTGAATATTTCATTTTACCTTCCAGCACTGCCTTCTGCTCTTACTAGCAAGCAGAATTCTTCTGCTTTGGAGAAGCGCTATAATCCTCTTCACTTCCTGTTCAAACTTACAGAGGTGAGCATATGCAGAAGCAGAATTCTGATGTAAACTGCTAATCCGCTTGCTAATCTCAGTGAGCCATTTCACCACTTTAATCTTGAATATTTGTACTTTGACACATGATGAATACCCCGAAGTTTTGTAGCATTTGCGGTGAATAAATGTGAAGAGGTGCGTTGATATTTAGCTGGCATAAGCACCGATTCTCCACATTCTCTAATCAAAACATAATGATGTTTTCAGATTCTCCCTGCTTCTCAAAAACATATTTGTAAGTTAAACTGATAGGAGAAAGTGGGTGGTGTACCAGGACTGTCATTAGTGACATCACCAGCACGCAGCCTATCAGGAACAAGTGAACAGTAAGCTGGTGACATCAGTGATGGATGGTGGCAGTGCCATCCCCTAGAACTTTGAAAGGTATGTCTATGGTGCAAAACAAAGTGGCCTGTGAGACTTATTCCATAAGAAACTATGGATACTATGGGGGTTATTCACCCTGAAATGTTGCATATAGGTGTGAATTCACAAAAGGCTGCTACTGTCGCAGTCACATTTTTATAATGAGAATATTGTTGCAGTCTCAACTTTATTATGGGGAAATTGTCGCAATCATAACATTAAAAAATTGTCACAACGTCACAATGGGGAACTTGTCGCAAATTTGCTACAGGAATCCACTGTTTGAGATTTCGACAGTCGAATTCGCACCTTAGTGAATAACCCCCATATGCTTCCCGCTTAGCTACAAAACAATCAATGTAGCCACAGCCTAAAACGCCAATGAAAACAATGGGCTTGGCTGAGATCTGTTAACCAACACAACATTAGTAAAGATAGAAAAACAGAAAGCAAAAAATAACATTTGAAACTTACAATTTAACTTCAAAGATAAAACAATGAGAACTATATCACTCCTGAGCAGCAAAATTCCTACTAAATCCTGATTGGTGGACAGATTCAGGACACTTTCATCTATGTTGACATTCTTTAACTATCATCTTGATTTTTCCGTTCATTACATTGTGAACGTACTCCTGCAGGATCAAAGGAGAGCTCAGAATCACATGGCGGTTATTAATGCAAAAAAATAATTAGGTTTTTTACTGATGCAAACACTACATTTGCGCAGTTTCCGTATGTTTGCTAATGATACTATTTAAGAGCATATACATATGTTGCTGGTGTCACTAATTAAAACCATTCACGGCTATGCCTTTGGAGCAGAGTATTGGAACATATTGCAGGCAAAAATGATCTATTTGCATAGAGGAGAATGCACAAACTGGCTTGGAAAGAGCTGGCATAGACTTTAGAGGAAGGGAAATAGAGGAGACAGGAATCACTATAATCAATAAAAAGTGCTACTAATTTGTTCCTACTGTGTTGAACTGGCCTGATGGGCCCCCAGGGGCGTGTGCTGCTTGCCAGTCCAACACTCTGACAAGCTTCTGGCAGGCCCTCCCTTCACCAGCCAATGTCACATGACATATGATGTCACAAACATGACCAACTTGGAGGGGCCTATCGGGGGTCTAATTGTATCAATCCAAGACTGTGTTCATACATGTGTGTAGTGTTACTGAGGTTACTGAGGTTATGAAAATATAGCCTGTTGTGTACCTTGCATTAGTGACAATAATATATACCCAAGCTGGCAGTGTGCACACCTTAAAGGTGTAGGTTCCTCTTAATATGGAGGGGTACTATAGAACTTATAGCATTTAGGGTATGTTAGAGTATATTCAAACCACAGACAACTGGGAGTCACTGGTTCTTGCTCAAAACACACAAACAGTTTATTTAATATCAATTAAAAGGGATATATAAACTTGGCAACTCAGTGCAGTTATAGACTATTCAGGATGTGAAGTCAGATCAGCAAGTCATACATATATATAGTACACTTTCCCACAAATGTAGACCATACTAATTTTTAGTGTATATCCTAGGATGGTTCTTGGTGGGACATCCAATAGCTGAGAGATCCTGGAGGAGAATGGCACTCATGTGACCCAGATTCCAAGGGGCAGTCACATTTTTTCAGGTCCAGTCCCATGGTCCCAGAGTCTTGGTACCCTAGTCCTCCCTCAGCCCCCTCCTTGATGGCTGTATTCAGACAGGACATGGTCAATCAGTGTGCAATGCACCAATGACACTGCTAATGATGTCATCAATTACACAGCCAATCAAAAACTAGTAGGTGGTACGCCAGACACATCACTGCCAAGAGGGCATTGCTGACCCTCTGTACCACCCTGGAAAGTTGAGAGGTATGTGTCAGTGAGATCCTTCTTCCTATCTAACAGAGATCTGTAGGAGCTTATGCCTACCACTTAGACCCAGGAGGCCTTGCTGAACAGACACTCAGCAAATGCAATGGAAATGAGAGGTGGGTGTTTTGCAGAACTATGGACTGGGGATATAAAACAAAAAAAAAGCAATATTATTTTCCACATTTGTCTCTGGTTGAAATGTTTTGATTTTGCTTTGCAAGCTAATATATAACATAGTTCTAGAAAACACTAAAGTAAACTCCTATCCAAACCAAAAGTGACTTCCTAGGCTTTTATTTTTGCAGACAGTAATTTTCAGTTATTGGAAAGTGTTATTAAATGTCAATCTTTTAGAGAGTTTCAATACAAGGCAAAGTTGTTATGTTTCATGTAATATTTTTTATATGAACTGTATCATAACACTTAGCTTTTCCTAGTAACTGGTGACAGGGATGGAACAACTTAGAAAAATTAAAATACTCTAGTGTAGGCATTTATCTCATTTTTACCTTAGTCTATCTGCTTGTTCTTGTTGTATCAACAGATACTATTTAAGAATTGCTGTAATTATGCACAGGTGAATGTTACATCACAGGAAAATCTGTTATTGGAGGTTCTTTTTCATGGTGAGATTTTGGCTGGTCACTGTGGAGGCACTGACTCTAAAGAGTTCCTTGTCTTCACCCTTAAACACCACAACAATTACCTCCCACTGGTGTCAACTGGTGACTGAATACAGGAACAGCAATAAGTACCACATAGAATACTGAAGACTGGAACAGCCAATAGACTGCAATCAGAACTTCAGTCAGCAATGGGGATCACATCCAATCAGCTTCAGCGAGGAAACCACTCTTCCTGTATAAAGAACAGAATAGTAGGATACTTGGTAGTTTGCAGGCATGTCTTTTAATTGTCACAACAAAACTGAGAGATGTGAGCTGTGGTTTAAATATGAACAAGTTGTCACCTACCTAGTAACTGTGTGGCACAAAAAGAGACAATAGTGAATCCTCAATTAACTAGAAACCACTGACATTACTTACATTAACACTGAAGGGTTACTCTACAATACTAAATACTAATATTCATGCACAATAGGGTTTCACAATAGTTTGATGGGTATGTAATTCTCCAACACAATGGTGAAGAAAATGTATGACCTTTACTATTGGACTTTTAGGAATACTGTGATAACACTGCTGACAAATGTTATCTGACCTTCACATAGAGGGATCAAGATCAGCCAATCAGGTCGTGTGATAGTAACTATTGTTTTCGTTCCTGAGGAAGAATGAAACTTCCAAGAACGTGATTTATGTATGTACTTTATAATAATGTTATGTTATATGTACTTTATAATAATGTTATGTTATATGTACTTTATAATAATGTTATGTTATATGTATGTACTTTATAATAATGTTATGTTATATGTACTTTATATGTACTTTATAATAATGTTATGTTATATGTACTTTATAATAATGTTATGTTATACTGTGTGTACTTTATAATAATGTTATGTTATATGTACTTTATAATAATGTTATATGTACTTTATAATAATGTTATGGTATACTGTATGTACTTTATAATAATGTTATGTTATATGTACTTTATATGTACTTTATAATGATCTGTTCAATCAAAGTGTTAAGAGTCCTTATATCTTGGAAAGTGTATACAATACATGCTTACTATACTAAAGAAAACTGCTTATTTACTGCTGAACCATTTACAGTTATTTTTCCAGTTACAACATTAAAACATTTCAAAAAACCAACGAAATGCTTTCATACACACCTCTTATGTACGGGCTTATTTTTGTTGAAATAAAGAAATTCACACAATGTTTAAACTTCTCAAATTGTTACTCTATACAGTATTAGTTCATTAACATTTGATACCAAGTCCCCAATGTAATGTAATTGCTTGAATGTTATTGTTCAAGCTGCTTAATTGAACTAGTTAAATATGCAACATTCTACAAACCATTTTTCTTAAAAAAAAATCTTAAGACAATTTCCTCTGGAGGCTGACCTTAGTTTATCAGGGAATACATGAACTGGAGTGACTGTTGGCTATGGCCTTTGCAAAGGCTGTCAGATCACACTGTAGCTAATTGACCAACATGCTTTTAATTCACAGCTCTGGTAACAACTTGACATTAATTATGCTTGCACTGGGGGAAACCGAAGACAACAAACCCTTTGCTACAAGAATATCTGCTTCTATCCTTTTTGACATGCAGAGTCAATAGACTATATTTTAGTATATCACCAGTAGCTTCAAAGCTAGATTGTATTTGAACATATATTTAAATTTTTTACTGTACCGCTGTTCTTTTCAACTCAGTCATAATTCTTCCACTGAAAAGGACCATTCAGAGCAGTGCACACGTATCTCTAATCATGTGAGTATATTTTAATGAAATGACATCACAGAGAACCCCATCTAGATTCCGTAAACTATTCTAAATTGGCTTTGCATAAAAAAGAATCCAATTTTACTTCAAGAGAAGTCTAAAGAACAGCAAGAAACCCAATTAAAGTTATGATGGCTGAAAATAAATAAATAAAAGAAATCATTATACTTAGGTTAAAAAAAAATGGGAATCAAATAATCTTATAGGGACCATTCAGTCTCACAAGGATTAGAGGGGTAGACGATCATTTACAAAATGAGCAAAATAAAGAATATTGTAATAAAATGAAGATTTGAGAAGAGTTTATTATCAAAAGAAAACAAAGGTGGAATATATGAATGCAGGTCTTCCATTTAAAAATGTATTTTGAATTAGATGATTGCTTCCGGTTATTGGTCCTTTCTGAGCTTGAATGTTTCTGATCTACAGTGCAAAATTGCTTGGGTCATATGTTATCACTAACAAAACTAGGAAAGGCAGCTCAGACTTGGCAGTTAGCCCATTTATTTGCTGCTACCACCACAGGTGACCATTAAGGTTTTAGGAGGTTACCCTGTTTCCCTAAAAATAAGATATAGTGCAATTTTTTCCAACCTTAGAAATATAAGGCCTCCCCTGAAAATAAGACTTAACTGCTGTAAAGTATGAGAAATATACCGTACCAGTACCGTGTCCCAAAAATAAGAGCTAGCTGCAGTAAAGTACT